>JAULKJ010303630.1:0-30665 GCA_032355405.1 Rubia balearica | reverse complement strand
CAACAGCTTCCCTATCTCATTCCCTAAAATAGGGATTTTGATAATAGAGAAGATTTGCTTCCCTATATCTGTCGAAAGAGAAAACTATTATAGGGAATGGAAATTTAATGCAATTCCAATTGAACACATCAAATTATAACACAATATTTATTTTTCTATTAAATTTAAATCTAATATTTTCTTCATATTTCCATTCTTACTATAAAATACATTCGACTTTCAACACAATTTTTTTAGAGAAAACTACTACAATTTCGAGCTCATATGGATGCTTCTTTGTCAATAATGATTTGATGTCAATAATGATTTGTTTAAAATTTTAAAATTATTTTCTTTGATTTATAGTTTATAGTTTTTGAATTTTTTAGATGTTGTTATTCTAATTAAATTCTAACTTTAAGTTTTAAATTTGTTATATTGATTGTTTTTAAAAACTAATTAATATTTTTTATAATATAAACATGACCTGCACCACCATACTATTGATACCGTAATCTATAAAAATGAATCACCGTTACAAAAGGTAGGCTAGACATAAGTATTTATTTTTTATAAATTTATTTTTTGCTTATTTGGAAGAAAAAATGGCAATCTGGATGCTAAATGTAATTTCGTGTACTGGATTTAGTAGATATTGAAGATGTTGAATGTAAATTTTATATAATTCATATATGAGTATGATAAAAATATGGAAAACTTTGTTGATTTTTTTTGAATGTTATTCATCTTTTATTTCAAATTGGTTGAAAATAAGAAAAAGAAAAAGAATATTAGCTTCTAATTAATATGTAACTTCTAGTTTCAATTTGTTATTTAGATTAAAATAACTAACTAGTATTAATTTTTAAAATATATTTTTGGAGTGATTACAAGTCAACTCTTAGTTTCGGAGTAGTATATTAAATGCCACATCATGCAAAATAGAGAAGTTGTTAGAGTTGAGTAAAAAAATATAGGAAATATTTATTTCCATTCCCTATCCTAGAGAAAATTTTAGGAAAGTTGTTAGATTTGCTCTAATAATTTCACCTACAAATAAATCGAAAGGAATATAAATTCCCTATTTAATAATTGTTTTTTAAAAGAAAGTGAACATGAAAGAAGCCTGTGAAATGTTTTCCATGTCGAGCGCCGTAGTGCAATAATGGAAATGGCACGCCCATTTTAAAGCATGCCCCGTCATTTGTTCACAGAGCTCTCAACATCCTTCGTCAGAAGTTGAGATTGAGTAGTATGAACTCAACGGAGTAGAAGGAGGTTTAAAACGAACAAAACCACTGAGAGAGGAAGGTTTTGGAATAAGGAGTGATAGAGAGGGAAATGTGGGAGCAATAAAGAAGAAGATGAGCCAATGTTTAGAAGAATGCAAGGTGATGATTATGTTTCCACCGATAGTAGTCTCTCTTCGTGATCCCTTGAACCGAGTCCGAATTGCAAGACAATGCCCCCGGTGTCCGGGGGATAAACACTCCGATGCTTAAGTTAGTATAAGCCTTCTGTCAAGAGTGTATTGAATAGAATGAAGGCTTACCAGGCCTGTGTATTTAGGGGAAGAGAACCCGATCTCTCATGGGATTCGAACTCTTTTCCTTATTTAATATGTATAGTAATTCGAGTATAATTGGTATATACGAGATAGTTTCCTTGTAGGAGTCAATAGTATCCTTAATTAGGATTGGATCACGTATCCCTTTATGGGCCTCGAGTTGGACTTTTGACAATACCTTAAGCTCAAAGCTCGTGGGCCTCGAAGGAGTGAGGCCTAGGTATTATCCCTAAGATAGAAAGGAAAGATTGAATCTTATGTTGTTTGTTATAGGTTTAGTCTAATAAATGTTTTTTCGGTTAAATAGCTAGGCATTTGGTAGAATGCTTGTAGTTATTATCAAATCTATGGTTCTTTGTGTATAATTCCATTGATGAAATATTTTTATGGTCGTTGAACGTCTAAAGTAATTGTCAATGAGGTTTGTAAATTATCGTTGAACGTCTTTGTGAATTACTATTAGAAGAAATGAATGCTGATCTTCAAAATGGAAATGATAGCATTCCGCATAGGTAATGAATGTGATAGGATGAGTGAACGGTTCTATTATCTATAAGAGGTTTGGAAGTGAGAATCAATTGCCCCCAAGGTTTTGTTGTTTGTAGTTTTTACCCTTTTCCTTAGCTTGTTGAATGATTAGCATAGTTACTTCACTTTGCTAGTTATGTTGTTTTTAATTTTATAATTCAGGAAACCAACCAAAACTCCTTTTTACGTGCTTTTATATCTATGTATATATAGGCTTATATTCACCCTTGTGTGCGTGGACCCTTAGGAATATCCCTCTTCTCTCTGGACGACCTCGACTTGCAACTATCTACTTAATTGCATTTAATAAACAAAAATGGCTCCTCTTGACACTGATTAAACAAAAATGGCTCCTCTTTGAGAGGTACGGCGACAACCTATCAACAGTCCCCTCTTGACACTGATTTATCAGGCTCTCGGACAACAATTCTTGCATTCCTGGTCTTTCATTCAGACCGAACTTGCACCTTATCTTCCTCCCCACCTCTGATTCTGAATGCGATATATCTTCCCCCGATGTTTGAAAGACCAATTCTTAGTAGTATAGCTTCCTAAAGTGAGAAAATTAAAATCAGTCTAAGGCTCAGCAGGTCCTGCATGAACAAATTTTCTAAATCACATACCCAGTTTGATGGATTTAGAATAAAAGATGATGACGAAGTTATGTATGATTGTACGTAGAATAAAATGAGTAGAAACTTTTATACATTCCTACTAATGCTTCTTGTCCTTTTTCTGAAACCTATTGAACTTTTTAATTCAAGTGGAAGTAAAGAAATACAAATAAACGAGTCATTGCATTATTTCTAAAAAAAAGTTTTCATATTTTGTGACGCCCCAACCCAATATGCTTTTAATATACTATAATACTCAAAATTATAACTGTGCCTCAATTTTTATCCTATGTTATTAATATATTTGACAAATTTTTCATCAATATTAAATTTACAACATGTGACCGATTAAAAATTGTTTCAACATTTCATCAAATAAAGGCTTTCATGTGTCACGTGCATCCCTATTGGATACAAAACACCTACATAGAATAGATGATTATAGTACCCAACAAACAGCCTTGCCAACTCTTTGAGACTGATCTCTTCCATATTTACATTTTCCATTAAGTCATCAGACAAAGATTGCTTCGATACATAGATTTTAAATACACTCATGATATATATCCCTCTCGTGTATCATAATTCTTCAGCGTCCCTACTATTGGTTATAGTTTTATTTTCGTTGTTCTCAAATATAGAATTATTTCAAAAGAAATTAAAGTTATAAATTAGAAACTCAAAAATTTTTGGAATTTTATGATGGATTTATATCTTAGGACAGTAAAAATTTATATCTTGAAATGAATTTTCTTACGTAAGCTAATTTGAAAGATATTTTATTGTATTCTATTAATAAGGTTTTACAAATTAGTAGCCAACATTAGTAAAGATTACATTTTCACAATATATCACAACATTTTACATTGTATGACCTCATCCCCTCTTTCTTCAAAACTCCCACAGTTTCCGAGTGTTTTGATCCTAAGGTCCCAATGTTTTGTTTCCTACATTTGATCTACCTTTGAGATGGAAGGAATGCATCCATATTATACAATTGAATTAGCTAGCTGGTTACATTTTCAAGTGTAATGGTAAATCAAAGCCTTAATGTTTCCAATGTTGTATTTATAAGGGAAGGGAAATTTTACTTAAAAGATTAAGCCTGGTAAAAACAATTCTTGTTCGAATTTGAATTGAAGTTTTTGTACCTTGTGTAGTGTCTATGAGGTTGCATATGAAGGAAGGACGAACTTTGAACTAGCTGCTTTTGGTGGGAAATTCCCCGCTCAGGTGAAATTTAAAAACTTTATGGGGTTCATTCCTTTCCATGCGCAGTCTTTGAGAAGGGCTATTAAAGAGTGTAGAATCTAGCTAGATCTTTTGATAACTCTCTCCATCCTCTGAATCTCCCTATCCTCTGTTTACGCTAACGGCTATTTTCAGCTGGAATCACACTGGCAATCATAGTCTATCCTCCACCTAGAGGCACCATAACATATATAATGGCTCTGAAAACAAAAAAAATCTATCTGTGGAAACCACCTTACCTAAGAATCCCAAACTTATACCCAAAAGCCAACACCTTGGAAATGCCTCCTGCTTATACTCCGATGATAATATTGATACCCTATCGGTGCACTACTCTAATTATCTAATCGGGAAATACCTCAAGGGAAAACCAACCATGGAGCAATTGGAGACCACTTTCAAAATGGCTGGGTTTAAAGGAAGATGTCAATTGGGATGCCTTGATTACAAACACATCCTTATCCAATTGGAAGAGGCAACGAATCTCCAACGATACTGGCTAAAGGGAGTTAGGAGCTTCAATTGTTCGATCATGAAAATCTTGAAGTGCACTCCTAACTTCTGCCCTAATATTCAATCCTTCATTGTACCGATTTGGGTAATTCTACAGAATACTCCAATCTATTACTATAACACTACTGCTATTATTTCTATCGGTAATACTCCTGGTTCTTTTATTAAAAAAGATGCCGCTACAGAAGCTTTTACTAGGCATTCTGTTATAGGAAATTGACTTGCTAAAACCAATTAAACACACAATCAGGTTAGGCTCTCTAACTTCAAATAAGAAATTATCCGTTGAACATGAAGATATCCCTCTATATTTCTGACATTGTGCTAAGATTGTTCACAACCAAGGAAATTGCAGGAAGCTGAACCCAAACCTTATCCCTAATCAAACTTCCCAGAGGAGATTCCTTCCCCAGGAAACAAGTAGCTGATAATACTATAAAACCTATCAATCCTGTTAAAAAAATTGTACCATCAATAACCAATCTCAGCTGCAATAGTATATAATAGAGCATTCCTTTGATCCTATCTCCTAGGTACAAGAACCTGCACCTCAAGCTCCAAAAGTATCTTCTCTCAGTGCCACAACTAATACCTTGAACAATCCCAAAATCTATTGATCACAACGTTCTACTCCGGTTATGTTTAGACCATATCCATCCTAGATAATAGTGCCTCTAAACCATCCACACCTAGGCTCTCCCCTTCCAGCACTAAAAGGATCAGACATCAACCAAACATTAGATCCTCCTATGCTAAAGATGATATTCACATAATCTCAGGTAGTCCCCGCTCTCCCCTCCCCCCCCCAATCCTACTGAAATGTTTCTCTACTCTCAAAATAGACAGGTTTCAAATAGGTTTTTCCTCTACTTAAAGCTCATTATCAATATAATTTGGCACAAGACTCATCCATTCATTTGGACAGCTCTCAGGAAGTTGACTCAGGTCAGGTAAGTCTTGATTAGGTGAGTTCACATACCAAAAAAACTGTAAAACCTAAAGCTGTTAAAGGTAAAACTAGGAAAGCTGATTATTTTACACAATTAAATAAAAAGATACTTAGATCATCTTCAAAAAAACTCTAAATCGGGTGAATTATGATGAATACAGCTTCTAAAATGCAATTTCTTGTTTGGAACTTAAGAGGAATAGACACTTCTATGCTTAGATTTCAAAAATCTAATTAGAACTCACAAATTTGATTTAGTATGTCTCATTAAACCCATGCATATTATGATACTTGTTCAAGTTATATGACCCAACTTGGTTTCAATGATTTTATACATTCAAGTAATTCTCAGATTTGGATTTTCTGGAAAATTAACATGCAGGTTGAACTTTTATATGATAACTGGCAGTTTCTTTTTGTCAGAATTCTCTGTACACAACTAAATACAACTATGAAAGCTGTATTTATCTATGGTCTAAGAACTAGGATAGAAGGCTTAAACTCTGGTCTGATATTTTCGCCTTGAACACTTCTGATACCATTTTTATTGGGGAATATAATACAATTACTTCCATAACTGAATATAAGGGACCGACTAATCTTTGTAGAGCTAGTATTCAAGACTTTAACAAACTTATAAATGGCAAGAAATTAATATTGTAGGTAACCTCTTCACTTGGTGTAACTCTAGGCTTAGGAAACCTACCTATAAGAGATTAGATAGATGATTATGCTCTACTGATTGGTTAGAAAAATTCCCTTCATCGTCCATTTAAATATTGAATAGGCAGAAATCTGATCACTCACCATTTTTTCTCGCTGTAGGAACCAATATACCATCTGTCCTAAGCCTTTCATGTTTATAAACACATGGTTTAATACAATTAATTTCAACCCACTAATTCAATCAAACTGGGATATCCCAATTCCTAAAAAAGGAATGGTAGGTTTTTATCTCAAACTGATCAGGCTTTAAAAAGTTATAAAAGACTGGAATAACAATGTCTTTGGTAACATTGAATCAAATGTAACCAAATCTGGAAAAAAAAACCTTAGGTTAACAAAATTAATGTATGATCATTCACAAAATGATCATAATTTAATTCAGCTAAATAAGTCCAAGGCTGAACTAACTAAAGCCCTTAAAGAGCAGCAAAAATTCTGGAAATAAAAAGCTAAAGTTAATTGGTTAAAACAAGGGGATGATAATACCAAATATTTCCATAACTCTGTTAAGGAAATGAAATCTAGGCTTCAGATAACTAAGATAAAGAGTTCAGATGAGTTTGGTTAGAGGACATGGATCTATTTGAAAAAGAATCTGTTAATTTCTATAGAAACCTACTCACTGAAGATCATAATCCCACAGCTATAGATTATTTTTCACGCTTTCTAGGCCAAATCCCAAAATTATTCACTGATGATGATAACAAGAAACATTTAAGGACTATCTCTCTTGAGGAACTAAACAAACTATTTTCAGTCTAAATGAGAATAGTAGTCCAGTTCCAGATGGATTTACGGGTTGTTTTTATATTAAATCTGGGAAATTATTTCTCAGGATCTACTAATAGCAGCAAATGATTTTACCTAATCCTCATCTATTCCTAATGGTATAGGGAGCACCTGGATAACAATAATTCCTAAGAAACAAAATCCTTCATGTCTTAGTGACTCCATGCCTATCTCATTATCTCAAAGATAATCACTAAAAGAAACAAACCATTGATGGAAAAATTGGTCTCCCCTAATCATTCTGCTTTCTAGAAGAAATAAGAGATCTCTGATAATGTCATTTTTCTTCAAGAAATGATCATATTTTTAGATAATAAAAATAAATCACCTAATTACATCATTAAACTTGACCTATTGAAAGCTTTTGACAGGGTAAGCTGACATTTTCTCAATAGCATTATTTTAAAGTTTGGTTTTCACTGTAAGTCTGTGCATATGGTCATGAAAAATATTTCCAGTAATGTTTCTCTGTCTTAGTTAATGGGAAAATTGTAAGATTATTCAAATATTCAAGAGGTATCAAGAAAGGGGATCCTCTGTCCCCTTTTCTCCTTAATTTATTCACTGAGTCCCTCACCAGGGCACTAACATTTGTTTTCCAGAACAAAAAAAATTGATTACTTTCAGCTGCCATCTAATTCCTCCCCTATATTCATTTTAGTTATGCATATAACACCATTATTTTTAACAAAGCTACTGAAAGGAACCTCATAAGGATGAAAGTATTTTTGCAGGTTTTTGAACAAACCTGTGGCCAAAAGATAAATTTTGAGAAATATGACTTTTACCTGAGCAAACATGCATCTGTGGTTAAAATTTACCAAACTAAACACATTCTTGACAAGAAAATAGGAACTTGGTCTTTTAAATACCTGGGGGTCACTATGTTTAGAGGTAGATTAAAGAATGTACTTTAGGCCTATTTAAGAATAGATTTACTCTATGATTCATACCTAGAAAAATAAGCGGCTATCTATGGGGAGAAATATAACTCTCATTAACACATGTTTGTACTCTATTCCTCAACATGTTTGGCAAGTTCTAAGGCCTACAACCTATGTGATTAAACAAATTGAAATAAGTTATGCTAATTTCTTTTGGGGTGTTTTAGATGATAGGCCTAAAGGACACTGGAAAAAATGGACACATTTATGTCTTCCTACGTACCAAAATGGTTTAGGTTTTAGGTCTTTAAATCAATCATTAATGCATGCAGCCTTAAACTTTGATGGAAATTCCAGATTTGGGATATATTGTGGTCAAAATTAATATGGTCCTTACCCAAATCAAATAAAAGATCTCTTAACTGGAAAAGAATTAGGTCAGCTAACCAAGTAGCTGAAAGCTTAACCAGGGTGATTCATAGAGATGAGAAGTGTCTTTTCAGGTATTCTAATTGAATTGACACTGGTCCTTTAATTGATCAGGTTCAACCACAAAACTCATTTTTTCATATTATTCCATCTGACTGCTCTGTCTTAGAATTTATTTGCAAAAAGAATATCTATCTACCTCAATAAGCTTCCTATATTCCACCTTACACTGCTATTTTTTTGTAGGGTGCAAACATCATGCCACACAGACCGGATAGATTAATTTGAAAACCATATCTAAATAGAAGATTGACCTTCAAATCAGCCTATAAAGCCTCATCCAATACAGTTGGTAGTAGATCTTCCCTTCTTAAAGTGTGGAACTATAGAATTTCTAAAGTGATTTCAGTCTTTATGTGGAAATTGATTAATTTTGTTCTGCCATTTGATGACACCTTAATATGGTATGGTTTTCAAGTTGCTTCAAAATGTGTTTTCTGCAATTATCTAGATTCACTAAATTATTTATTTAAACTCCTGCCATATTTTCATTCAAGTCTGTAATCACATGTTACCTCTTATACATGTTCAGCCTGTTCTTTTTCCCTCTCTGTGGGATATATTATGGTCTTTATGGAACCTTCAGGGTAACACACCATGCCATAAGATTCTAGTCTCAATCCTGCCATCACTTATATGTTGGTTTCTTTGGAAAGGCAAAAATAATTTGTAGAGTTCTACTAGTACTAGCCTTCATTTTGTACTCTATTTATTCTTCTCAGTAATACATTATTCTTTACAGGAAATATATTCTATCAAATTCTTTTTTCCAAAAATTGAGGGAAATCCAGTATAAAATTAGTTCTATACAAAATTTACAATTATAAATTATAAAATCCGGAGATTTTTTATTTTAAGGATGAATTTAAATTATTAGAAATCAACAAATTTTGATCTTGAAATTAATTTATTTTGGTAAGAAAATTTGAAAGATATTATATACGCATGGTATTAATAATATTTACGAATTAGTTGTCAACATTAATCAAAATTATTGCAATAAAATTTTAAAGCATTTGATAAATATAAAATCAAAAAAATATTCCCAAAAAAAAAGAATGTGCCAAGTGTGTGCATATTGTGTGATGACCTAGCCTAATACAAAGAGGATTTTTATTATAATACTTAAGGAATAGCTATAACTAAAATTTTAATCCTATACTATTATTAGGCAGAAAAAAATTTCATCAATAATAATTGAAAAACACGTGGCCAAGAAAAAAAGTTTTAAATGATTCTATAAAAGAATACGCTATTTATTATCACGTGTGTGCATATCTAATGACAAATATATTTCCTGTTAATTTACTCTTGCGACTAAATTTAAATTTCACCAATAATGTCACTCTCTACAAAAAAAAAATAGCCCACATGACATGCTAGAGTTATGCTCATACAAGAGTATTCTGAATCAAGAGGAAAAATATTTTTAATGCAGTACATTAGAACACTGTAGGTTAGTTGGGTAGCTTCATTGATGAGGGAACCAGGTACTCTCACAGTTACTATCTGTCAAGGAGAAAAATGCTGGAAATGCTTAGGGATCATGGCTACATAGTCCGAAATGAAAAGATTGAACTCACTCTCCAAGAGTTCACGAATCGCTATGGAGAAGAGACTGGAATTAAGCGATTTAGACAGTCTTCTCTTCACAAAGATGATCATGTAATGTCTCTTTGTGTGTTTTATGAAATACTATTATAATATTGAATAAATTACAAGTGACAGTACCTTTTTTTAGCATCTCATCGTCTTGGCCCAAGGTAATTCCAAGCTCTAGGGTGTCAAGCACATTATAAATTGGTTAGATGACTTACTATTACCCATTTTTTTGGTGTAATCCTACCATGCGCTTATGATGCAATGTTGGTCCTTACTCAGGGTATTAAGCTTAGATAAAGCCAATTGTAGTAGATAATATATTAAGGTTGCAGTAACCAAATCCATAGTATGCTGAAATTCAGGATATATGTATTATGCATAATATATAAATTTCTTTGATTTGAAATCAACGATTAAGACTGTCTACTCTCCACAAAGATGCATGGTAGTTGAAGAATATGAGGTTTTTAGGATGGGGTGTAAGAAAACCATTTTATTGCCACAAGGCCCACAAAAGTAGAATGTGTCTAGTGTGTACATATTTTGTGAAACCCAACATTGAATTAGATCCTGATGACATTTACAATTACACATTAAAAAGCACAAAGGTATCATGGATTTTAATGAGGAATTCAAAATCTTAAATGCAAAAATTTATGATCTTGCAATAAATTTCTTTACATAAAAGAATTTTAAACATATCAAATTATATTCTATGAACAAACTTTAAAAATTAGTTATTAACATTAATAAAACATTATTGTATCAAAATTGTACGACATTTGACAAAAATAAAATTATAGAAATGTTTCCAAACAAAAAGAATAGTGCATGTCGTGTTTGTGCATATTTATGATGACACGGATGAATATTTTCCAGTGATTTTTGTTATTAATCAATTTTTATCATATATATGAAATTAATATGCTCCACAAAATTTTCATCAATGTTAATTTCAAAGCATCTGATAAAGTAAAAATTCTTTAAAGGTTTCAATAAAATAAAATAATTGAGTGTGTCCTGTTCGTGCCAATTTTGTGAAAAATGCAATTCTCATTTTTTATAATCCTAATAAATGATTCAAATGATATTCTACTCTAATAGATAAATTATGGTGAAATAAATTTAGGTTTATAACTTATGAATGTATAATCTTGTAATGAGGAATGAAAGCGAATGTGTCTCAATTTTCGCTTTGTACCCAAAACAAGGGATAATATGACACAATGATTCCTATTTAAACTTCTATTATTGAAAATTAAAACATATTATAGCAACCTAAGAAATTTTAAGATAATATATCGTGACTACTCAATGACTGTAAAGACGCATTGCAGAGAGAACAAACATCCCCTTCATATGATATCAATAAACTTCCCACATCTTTTTTATCTCAATCAAATTACTTCTGCTAAATATGAAGGGAACTCTAAATAAGAAGCTCATTTTTTTGGATTTTAAGGATGAATTGAAATTACTAGTACACAACAAATTTATGTCTGGAAATTAATTTATTTACGAAAACGAATTTGAAAGATATTATAGTTGTATATATGCTATTAATAAATTTTACAATTTAGTTGTCAACTCTAATCAACATTATTTGTTAAAAATTTTCACAACATTTGACATTTATAAAATCATTGAAATATTTTTTTAAAAAATAAAACATGTACAGTGTGTGCATATTATGTGACTCGTAGCCCAATACACAAGGTATTTTTATCATAATACTTAAAACTTAACTATTAATCAATTTTATTCTTAAAATATTAATATTCACAGCAAAGTGTGCATCAATATTAATTTGAGAATATGTGACAATGGAATTTTTTTATGTGTTTCAATATAATAATATGCTATTTTGTGTCACGTGCGTGTGCATATTAAATGAAAATAAATTTAATTCCCATTGATTTATTCTTGCTTCAACAGTTGATTAAAATCTTCCATAACATGAGGTTATCAGAACATTATTTGGAGGAAATAAATATTGCAACACTGGGACTAAATGACATGTAATCAATGGAAAAAGAAAAAGCTAATGCCTAGATACGAGATAAAAATAACCTCACCAGCAAGAATGTAGTATTTCTATATATTTGAAGTTGAGAATGGTTAGAGTGTAAGACAGTAGGGAGGGATTTGATCAGGTCAATTTTTTGTAGGGTCTACTAACGGATATTGTGACAGTGGTCCAAATGTAGGAGGAAGATTATTTTATTTGGAAGCTATAATCAGACGCTAAGATTCACCAGAAAAATATGATCTCATTAGACATGGATGCAGAGATGGAATCTACAAGAAATAAAATATCACCCTCAAACATCATATGTGACCATGAAATATACCACACACGATGGTATAAGAATTTATTGAAAGAAAATTATATAATCTAATCACCACATACCGATTGGCACCAATAAGAACAAAATTGAATAATTCATACCATATCATATAAAAATGTAGCATATAAAATAAACACAAATATCTCACCTCGAAAGTCAATGGATAACCCTTGTTTCACCTGCACTTTGAACCAACAGAACTTTGGGATTAACCCCACTGTGATATATATAATTCATACATGTAATTTTATTTATGTATAACATTAAGTTTTTTTATCATCACATATATTCTTCTTTTTTTGTTTATGATTCGGTATATCCCTGAGGACATGGTAGCAGAACTACAAAGTTAGAATAACTCTAGTTGTGTTGAGGTGCTACGGAAGAGAGTCGCACATGAAGTAGTAGGGCAACAGGAAGATCAATGTAAATTTTAAAATGTACATACATGTCAATTTCAAATATTCAAACAAAGTAAAATAAATTAAGGGTGTAAATAAAATGGAATACTAATGTGTCACATTCGTACCAATTTCATGCATAATACAATTCAAATTAATTTTTTTTATCCCAATAATTGATCCAAATAATAGTCTACTATAACTTATAAATGATATTGAAATAAAGTTTGGTTTTAAATCTTTTGAAAGTATAATCTTGTAACGAAGAAGGAAATCAAATATTTATCAATCGTCTCTTTGTAATGTGACTCAATGATTACAATTTAAAATTCTATTATTGAAAATTTAGAACACATTATAGGAACCAAAGAAATTTTAAGAAAGTCCTGACTACTCACTGACTGTGAAGACTCATTGCCCCATTCATTTGATATCAATGGACTTTCAACATCCATCGATCCCGATCAAGTTCATTCAAATAATATGGAAGGAAATCAAGTATAGAATTAGATCTTGATAAAATTTACAACTGTAATTTAAGAAACTCAATGATTTTTGAATTTCAAGGATGAATTTAAATTATTAGAACACACCAAATTTAGATCTTGAAATTAATTAACTTACGCGAGCGGATTTGAAAGATAATGTAATTGTATGATGTGAATGAGCTTTTACAAACACTACCACATAACAGACTTTCTAGCATTGGGTGTTTTCGGCCCTAACACCAATTTTTGAGGTTCAAAAAACCGGTGCCCAATTAGTCGGGGGAAAGAATTCACCGGTTTCATGTTTTACATCAGTTTTTTTATGGCCACCGATTTTTAAAAACTGATGTCCAAGTAGATGGTGAAAAGATTTAGCACCGATTTTTTAGTTAGCACCAGTTTTTTGAAACCAGTGCTAAAATGGCACTTGTTTTCATGTTAGCACCGATTTTGTAAAATTGGTGCCAAAAATACTGAAGGATTCAAAAAATGCCCTTCCTCTAGACGCGGTGCGCTCAGAGAAGGGGAAAAAATGCCCTCGAGCAGCTGCGCCCAGAGGAGGGAAAAAGACCTAAAATTAATAATTTAGTAAGACGTTAATTTAATAATAATATTAACTTCACAAAATTGATAATATAGAAATATAACAAAAAATTGTATGATGCAAAATTAATAATCTATGTGACTTACATAACTATCCCATTGTTCAGCTCAAATATACCTCTTCAACATTGATTGCCCTCTTGTTATCACCATTTTCTCTTTTATGCACTGCTAGTAGCCACAATTTGCAGTGCATATACACCAAATCCTTCATCAACTTATCAAACTTGAGCCAAAACAGAAATCAAAATCAATCAGAGTTGCCAAAATAGCTACACAAGGAGATGGTCCTAGGTAATTCATGTTTCTATTTAACTAGAAAAAGGTCACTCACCAGCGATATATGTCTTTGGTCCCAAATATGGCCTCAGTACTCCAGATGGACATTTTGATGCCACATTGAGTACTCTTGAGTCTGGATGTGTTATTCCTTATATGGAAAACCACTGGTAAACTCTAAACAATGTGAGGCATAACATTAAGGGGATATTTAAGAAAGATGATATATATGCTTCAATGGTCAGAATAATCCATATTGGTGCAGATGAGATTACTTGAATGACCTTATTTTTTAAAGGTTCTCAGATGCAAACACTATATATTGTATAACAAGTTCAAATAATCTTATGTATCGGCATACAGACAAATCCTGAGATTATTTGGAATTGCAATTGGGTGCTGACCGTAGCTGCTCGCAACTGCTCTATTGGCAAAAAAGGATTTGAAATTGGGCGCTAAAAGCAGCTGCACACAACTGCTCTATTACTTTGATTTGGGATAAAAAAGCAATAGAATAGGGTTCTGACCGCAACTGCTCTAATACTGCCCAACAAAGAGTAAAACAATCTAACAACATATAGATGGCTATATCTAGCAACATCCAAAAACATTTCCACAAAATTTATGATACAAAACAAAAAATCTATGGGACTAAACATAACTATCCCAAACATAACTATCTATGGGACTAAACATAACTTTATCTTAAACTAGCAATTAAATAATATGGCATATACACATCAACTCAGAAAGTTAATTCACACATCTATTGTCCTTAGAAATGCTCAGATGTACCCTATCATACCGTATGGAAATTGTGTCATGTTTTGATCCTTAACATCGCCCCTCCAAGCCTTGGATCCGCTCTGATAGGAAAGAATTGTAGTAGGCTGCATCAAAATGGCAAAAAGTTAAGTATTTCTCCTCATTATTTCCTTTACATTCAAGAAACTTGGAACCAAGTTTTGTTGAACCTTTTGTCATTACTTATGCGTTCTAGGAAATGGTTATGCCCATTCATATATACCTGCACATTATTGGCTTGTACAAAAAACCATTGCTAAGAAAAATAGCCTTGGAGAAGGTCAATGACAACCATTCAGTTTTAAATCCCCTCTGCAAAATAGAGCAAGAAATAAAAATGATCCAAAATCTACAGTATTAGTACTTGATGAAAACAAATCGGAGTAAATTTTGACATTAGATGCTTAAAAAGCTTACAACTAAAATTCCTAATTACATGCATTCTATTCAAGTCCCAAAACTATCTGTAAACAAGAATTTTAGTTCCATGGAGAGGAAGATGGACCACAATGGAAGAAAGCCAGACAGAATATTGTCTCCTGAATGAAATTAAATGAATTATTGGATCTAATCCGTAAAAGGAACCTACATCTAGCCTGCAAATAGCTTAGAAATTTATGCATGCTCATTTATGTGATATTATGGTAAAACAGAGCAATCACTAATCCGTACTATGTGCTGAAAAATGTCATAAAATGTAATTGCAAAGTAACGTAGTGCAAATCCATGTGAACAAGTGAGGATTAAGATCACTGAGGTTTCATTTTAGAGAGATCTTATCTATCCTGCAAATAAACATTGCAATGTTTGCAACAAAAAGGGCAGCAAACAGATTCGGAATGGGCTCAACCTAAACAATGAAATTTGAATCAAACATAACAAAATGACTTTAAAAGAAGATTTAGAATACTACATAGAAATGTACAAAAAACCACAAAGTCATGTATATTGAGCTTTAAATCCCATTTTACTGTGGGATTGAACTTTCCCTTCCCCCCCCCCCACATGAGTTATTCATAATCCAAAACACTCAATCAACAAAGCACTTTCAAACTCCGAACGTTAAATACAATACGTTATGCACAAAAAACTCCATCATCATGGTACCAAGGTGAGGGTATTTCCCCTTTTTGTGTGCAGGAAATTCTACTCAAACATAATATCAAACACCTAGTATGCAACCCAAAAAAATGAATTCATAAAGATCATTAATACTCTTAACATTAATTTACAATGGATACAATAATTTTAGCCAAACAAAAGTTAATTACCGATCAATCTGGTGCAGATTGTGGAGAAGTTGGATCATCTTATGGCACAGCTTGTGGCATCGAGTGGCTCAGCTTGTGGCACCAGGTGGCGCAGCTGGTGGAATCGGGTGGTGCAGCTGGTGGCATCGCGTGGCGCAGCTGGTGGCATCACGTGGCGCAGCTGGTGGCGTCGCGTGGCGCAGCTGGTGGTGTCGCGTGGCGCAACTGGTGGAGCCGTGTGGCACTGCTGATGGCATTGCATGGCGCAGCTGGTGGCATCGAGTGGCACAGCTGGTGGCGTCAAATGGCGCAGGAAATTGGATTGGGTGGCATAGCTGGAGGCATCGGATGGCTAACTAATGGCATCGGGTGGTGTAGCTGGTGATGTCACCTGGTGCATTGATTAAAGAAAGAGAATTCGAGTGGTGTGGATGTGAAGGTGGAAAGAAGGAAAATAGATTAATTCTCTAGGGTTTGGGATTTTATTGATTTGGCTGCAAATCAAAGGGTTTGGGGTTTTATTGATTGTGCTTCAAATCAAATCCAAATAACAAGTTAGTTTAAATTTAAAATCAATTCTTATTTTATAAATTCACATTATGATTAAAATAAGTCAATAATAAAATTAAAATTTTTATTATTATAATATTTATATAATTGAGTTAATTGAAAAGGTAAAGTCTTGGGAAAGACCGTCTTTCCACAAGGTTATGGAAGGATGGGGTTTAATTAAAATATTAAAAGCTAAAAGGTCTTAAAAGTAAGGAAGAGAAATTGAAAAAAAAAATGTTCTTGTGTTCGATCAATGATAAATATTCCGTTACAGATTTGGAAAATAAAATGGGGTGTACAGGGAAGCACAACGTTCGAGCGGATTTCATTTTTGAATTACGAGTAAAGTTTTTACTTTTTGCACTTAGGTCTCTCCAAGAAATTTGGAATTGTCGAATCACGAAAGTGGCGACGCCAAAATTCAATTGAATAATATATGATTGCGACTTCGCGATTTGGGCTTGTATGGGCGAATGGAAGGGCCTCGAAAGTCAACATTGATTACATGTACACAATTTTGAAAAATTACATCGTAGCCCAAAGTTGTGTTTTCCCATTATTCATTGCTCTAAAATACATGATATTTGTTATTTTTACTTAATTATAAATAAAAAATAATATATTTTTTGATAAATTTTGCGAAAGCGCTAGTAGATGTTACAAAGTAACTTAAAGTTGATTACACAAATTAAGGAAGAAAAATATGAAAATATTACGGATATGTTCTTGTGTCCGATCGATGATTAATATTCCGTTACAAATTTGGAAAATAAAATGGAGGTGTATAGGGAAGCACCACATTCAAGCGGATTTCAATTTGGAGTTACGAGTAAAGTTTTTACCTTTTGCACATAGATCCCTCCAAGAAATTTGGAATTGTCAAATCACAAAATTGGAGATGCCAAAATTCAATTGAATAATATACAATTCCAACTTTGCAATTTGGGCTTGTATGTCTGAATGAAAGGGCCTCGAAAGTCAACATTGATAAATGTGGTCCAAATTTGTGTTTCCCCATTATCTATTGCTCCAAAATACATGATTTTTGTTTTCTTAACTAATTATAAAAATATTAAATAATTTTATTTGATGAATTTTGGGAAAGTGCTAGTAGATGTTCCAAAGTAACTTAGAGTTGATTACCTAGAAGTAAGGAAGAGAAATCGGAAAGGATTGCGGATATGTTCTTGTGCCCAATCGATGATTAATATTCCGTTACGGATTTGGAATATATAATGGAGGTGTATAGCGAAGAACGACGTTCGACCGAATTTCAATTTGGAGTTAAGAGTAAAGTTTTTACTTTTTGCACTTAGATCCTTCCAAGAAATTTGGAATTATCAAATCACAAATTGGAGATGCCAAAATTCAGTTGAATAATATACGATAGCGATTTTGCGATTTGGGCACGTACGGGTGAATGGAAGGGTCTCGAAAGTCAACATTGATTAGTTGTACACAATTTTGGAAAATTACACTGTTTCCCAAAGTTGTGTTTCCCTATTATCCATTGCTCCAAAATACATGATTTTTGTTATTCTTAACTAAATATAAAAATATTAATAATATTTTTTTCCGGTGAATTGTAGCAAAGCTCTAGTAGATATTCCAAAGTAACTTAGAGTTGATTACATATAAGTAAGTAAGATAAATCAAAAAGGATTACGGATATGTTCTTGTGCCCGATCGAAGATGAATATTATGTTACAAATTTGGAAAATAAAATGAAGGTGTATAGGGAAGCACCACGTTCGAGCAGATTTCAATTTGGAGTAACGAGTAAAGTTTTTACCTTTTGCACTTAGATCCCTCCAAGAAATTGGAATTGTCGAATCACGAAATTGGTGATAGCAAAATTCAAGTGAATAATATATGATTGCAAATTTGCGATTTGGGCATGTACGGGTGAATGGAAGGGCCGTTAATTAGTTAAAATCAAACATTTTTATTTGTATTTATATATACTAAATTAATTAATGGTTGGACGTTAATTAGTTAACATCAAACATTTAATTCTTATTTTTATATATTATGTCAATAAAGGTTGATAATTGATTAATTTAAATCAACTTAGCTATTAGTTAAAACCAACAAAAGAAGTAAATAATTTTGAAAGTCAAGAAAAAATATATTTTAGCTTAAAGCAGCTGCGCACAACTGCGACCATCTCATGAAATTTTTGGGGAATTTTTTTGAATTTTTTGGCGGGAAGATTAAATTTTTTAAAAAAGTTAGCACAATTTTTTTGCATAGCCACCGGTTTTTGAAAACCGGTGCTAAATTTTGGCATATTTTTGATATTTTTGGCGGGAAGTATAAATTTTAGCACTGGTTTCGAAAACCGGTGCAAAATTTTGGTGAATTTTTTGAAATTTTTGATGGGATGTTTGAATTTTAAAAAATTTAGCACCAGTTTTTTACATAGGCACCGGTTTTTGAAAACCGTTGCTAAATTTTGGCAAATTTTATGAAATTTTGGCGGGAAGATTGATATTTAAAAGTTTTAGGACCAGTTTTTGAAAACCGGTGCAAAAGTTTTGCAAATTTTTGGAATCGGTTTTCAAAAAACCGGTGTCTATGTAAAAAGCCGGTGCTAATTTATTTTGGACACCAATTTTCAAAAACAGATGCCAAAAAACCAGTCCTGGAGGGGTGCTTCTGTGGTAGTGAAATTAGTTTTCAACTTTTAAATTAACATTATTGTTACAAAATTTGCCAACATTTAACAAATACAAAATCACTAAAATATTTCTAAGAAAAAATAGAACGTGTCAAATATGTGCATATTATGTGACATCCCAAATCAATACACAAAGAATTTTTAACATTGTACCAAAACCTTTAATTTAAATAATTTGTATCATGTTTAATTAATATGCATAACAAAGTGTTCCTCAGCATTAATTTGAATTTATGTGACCAAGAAAATATGTTTTCAATGTTTCAATCTAATAATATGTTATTGTGTCACCTATGTGCATACTAAATAAAAAGTACATTTAATTCCTATTAATTTCTTCTTACCTCGATAGTTGATTAAACTCTTCATTAACATAAGATTATCGGAACATCATGGGGAGGAAAAACTATTGCAACATGACACTAAATGACTTGTTATCAATGGAAAAAAATTGAATGCCTAGATACTGGATAAAAACAATCTCATTAGCAAGAACATAGTATTTATATGGATATAAAGATGAGGATGGCTAGAGTGTTAGACAGTAGACAGAGATTTGACCTGATAAATTTTATTTGTAGTTTGACCAAAGGATATTGTGTCACTTCATGTGTAACTAGTCCAAATGCTGGAGGAAGATGAACTAATTTGGAAGCTAAAATCGGACACAAATATTCACCATAAAACATGATCTCATTAGATATGGATGCAAAGATGGAATCTACAAGAAAGTAAATGTCACTCTAAAACATTAAAGGTGACCATGAAAAATATTACACAAGTAGAAAAATTTATTGAAAGAAAACTATATAATCTAATCATCACATCCCAATTGGTACCAGTGTAAATCACATTGAATCATCCATACCATATGAAATAAATGTAGCATATATATTAAAGGTAAATCTCTCATTTCAAAATTTACCACTAGACCATGTCAATGGATAACCCTTGTTTGAATTGCACCTTGAAGAAGTATAATATCGGGATTAACCTCACTTTGGTAAGTAATTCCTACTTGTAATTTAATTTTCATTTGTCATTTTTTTATCGTTGCATATATACTAATTGTATTTTTGTATTTATGCTTCACTACATACTCAGGGATGTGGTAGCACACCTACCAAGTTAGAAGACCCCCAATTTTATTAAGGTGTTATGGAAGAGTGTGGAACTTGAAGTACTAGGGGAACCGGATGATCAACGTTAATTTCACAAAGTTCATCATTGTTGATTTCAAAGATTCTAGCAAAGTAAATTTTTTAAGGGTTTCAGTAAAATGAAATACTAATGTGTCACATTCCTGACTATTTAATGCAAAATACAATTCAATTTAATTTGTTCTAGTCCCAATAATTGAATCAAATAATAGTGTACTATAAGATATAAATGATATTGAAATAAAGTTAGGCTTTAAATCTTTTAAAAGAATAATCATGTAATGAAGAATGAAATCGAATATGTCTCAATCGTCTTTTTGTACCTAAAATAAGAGATAATGTGACACAATGATTCCAATTTAAACTTCTATTATTGAAAACCAAAAACATATTATTGGAACCAAAGAAATTTTAATATAGTTCTAAATACTCACTAACTGTAAGGACTCATTGCAGACTAAACAAACACCTCCTTCATTTGAAATCAATAAACTTTTAACATCTATTAATCGTAATCAAATTATTTTTGCTAAACATGGAGGGAACTCCAGTATAGATTTAGATCTTGATAAAAGTTACAACTATAATTTAAGAAATTTTGGATTTTAAGGATGAATTTATATAATTAGGAAAAGAAAATTTTAGTTCCAGAAATTAATTTACTTCTTTAAGCGAATTTGAAATATATTATAGTTTATAATTAACATATATACTAAAGGATGACATACAAGATCTGATAATTTATTTTGTAGAATCTACTAAAGGATATTGTCTCACTTCAAGTGCATTTGGTCCAAATTTAGGAAGAAGATGAACTTATTTGGAAGCTATAATCGGACACAAAGATTCACCATAAAACCATGATCTCATTAGACATGGCTGCATCCTTTCTCTCCCGATTTCATAGCCAAAAGTTTTCTACCATATTTATCTTTCTTTCATCTTGATTTTATGTTTGAATTGCTATTGTTGTTTAGTATGGATTCTAGTAGATAAATTTAGGCTTGGGTCTAGTTAATTAAGGCTTCCAAGCCCATGTCTTGAGGACTTTGTATGCAGCTATTTAATACTTTGCTATTGTGAATTTATTGTACTTGAATTTGGTTGTTGAATACATTAAGGGTTTTGGAAGTTTGAGTATATGAATTACTTGTATGATTACTTGTTAGGGTTTCGAGAGAATAGCTAATTCTCATTTCTTTTGATATGAAATCCAATGGCATGGATTAGAGCTTCTAATATGGTTGATGATTTTATGAATTCTAGATAAATGTGATCATTTCGAATTATTAATCATGTTTTGTTGGGTAGAAAATAGCATAAGTTTATGAACGTTGAACATTCTTGACTAATCTTGTGTAAATGTATGAATTAGATCAATGCTTAGACCCGGTGTAGTATTTATAAGTGTTACCAAGTTTGTTGATTCTTTGTACTTAATGCCATTAATGGTACTTTTAACCGTTGATCGACTAATGGTACCTTTAACCGTTGATCGACTAAAGGAGTCATTAGTGAGATTTAGCAAAAGATGTCAAATTCACTCTTGTAAATTACTATCAAAGAAGGATAGAGAATTTATCTTTACAACAAGTAGTAAAAGGATTAAATAGGTTGTATGTTCAGTGACAGATAAGAGGTTTGGAAGTAGAAATCAATTGCGCCCAAACTCTTTTTATTAGTTATTGCACACTTAGTACATTTACATTGCTAACTAGTTAACTTATCTTTAAATTGATAAATTAGAAAAAAAAACCCAAAAAACCCTCCTCTTTACAAGCTTTTATATGTATATTCATATATTTATATCTAGTGTAGTATTCACCTTTTATGTGAAAACCCTTAGGAAAATCACTCTTCTTTATGGATGACCCCGATTTTTCACTATGTACTTAATTGTATTTAGGATTCATTTAGGGCTTATAAATTTTATCTTTGAGTGGTACGGCGATGACCTCCAAAAGGCAATCCGCAAGGGTGGTAGTAGACATTTGAAGGCCGGATGGTAGAAGATTATCAAAGGTCATTCACAAGAATGGCGTTGAAGGCCACAAACTCCAAATCGTGGTAGTAGAAGGAATTGGGATGGAGAAAGGTGGAGATGAAGTTCAAGAAGAAAAAAAGAGACAGAGGGATCATTTTTCAAGGTTGGATGAAATTATGGATGAAATCCGTGAAGATTGAGCAATTGAGGAGTTGAGGGTGTCTCCATTAGATTCATCCTCTCGAGCCCTATAAAATAGTCTACAAGAACTCCCAAATGGGACAAACGGTTCACACCTAGCGGAGTATATAATTTAGATAAGCAAACTAGCCACAGTCGGTGTGAACTGCATGAGTTTAGCATGAACCGAAACCTAGCATGGCACGCACCAACCAATTTAGCCCGTTTCAAGAGGATTTAGCATAGCCCATATCACCTAGCATGAGCCATGTCAAAATTTGGCACGAACGTCCCATCTTGTCAGTCCAAAATCAGGTGAGTATGGGGGTGAGATTTTCTATTTTGCACATCATGCATCGTTCCAAGTCACAAATTCCAAGACCAGCTAATGGGGTGTGAAGAATGACGTGAGGCATGCCTACATTCAGAGAAAAATAAGCTTCCAGCCCAAAGGGTGCGCAAAATGACACATGGCGCAAATCAAAATGGAGCAAAATGTAGACCCGATAGGTGGCCCACACCGGATACTAGGTTAAAAGGGAAGGCTAATTTTTTAGATCTTAGTAGGTGGATAGAGAGAAAACACTCTCACTTCTCTCCAGTTTCTCTTTTTCCATCTTTTTATCTTCTATTACCCAAAAGTGTGGAATCCAATGAAATACTTGGGTTCAAGGCTTTGGGAGTAGGGAACTAGCTGTGAGATTTCGAGATCTACCTATTTGTTTTGTGATCGTTATATAGCTTGCTCTTAATATTCTTATGAATTGCATGATCACACTTTGTTGGCACATAACCGACTTTTCTTTCATGTTGGTGCACTGTTGCTACTCCCCAGTTAAGAAAACCTAGGTACGCTTGGGGTGCAATAGTCCGAAACATGGCGTGTGCACAAAGATTATCGTTGCTAATCATCACGATTGACCATGCATCTAGTTATCCGACCAAAGAGTTCCAAAGGGTTGTGGGTAGAGATAGAGGTGGTAGTAAACTAGGATTATTCTATTGATCCTAGAAGCCATCGATAAGGCGGCTACTTATTTTGCCTTTGTAGTCCTAGGGGTAGTTCGTTCATGATGTTCTTCCTGGGACTTAATTGAACAGGGGAGAATCAGACCTCCGTAATGTGTCATAGCCATTGTTGCACTTTCCTAATCATAGAGGCAAGGCCAACGAAAGATTCTATACCCGCACTTCTATGTTCTGAATAGGGGGAAGTTTTGAGCATTGTCCGCACCACGTGACACAAACACTGGAATAGGGTAAAGTTTGATGAAATCAGTGATCGAAATAACATTGACCATGTTACATAAATATTCTCCGAATGTTTTTTTATATAGTTTATTCCGATGATTGCATGTTTGTAGTTGATAGTTGAAAATCTCCCTTCTAGTGATTATTTCCACCACACTATTTATTCCTAGCACATGGTCGATTGATGATCCAACCACAATTTTGTTTAGTAGATTACTAGATTACTAACATCTCTATGGACAACGCCGGTACATGCCGCTATCTACCATTTTTGGATGTATAGTAGTAGGAATGGAAGCAACATATTAATTCTATATTTGACCATTAATAACTCAGCCTCCTATCTTGTTTAACAATGCTTGGAGGGGGCGCGTCAAATTTTGGCATCGTGGCCGGGGATTTTAGTTTAACGGTCTAGTAGTTAACTTGTATATTATGGTAGTTCAGTAAGTATTGTTCTTTTTGTTTTTATTGGTTTTTGTTGTTGAGCTTTCTTACTTGTTTTCGATTACTTCTAACCCTGTTACTAGTGTTTATTTTAGTTGGCCATTGTTTATTCCTGGTTTATGGTACATATCCGTGCCAAAAACTTGAAAGTTTTACATAGTCCAACGAATTGCACATGTATTAGGAGAGGAAGGAAAAGGATACCTAGGCCAGAAGTTCCATAAGAAAAAGTTTTCGTAGTCGTAGTCAAAGAAGAGATAGTGGAGGAAAACAGAACTTTGAGATAGTTGATGGCTCCAAACTTGAAGAATCAACTTCTTTGCATCTTCTTCCCACCGTTGCTACCAAATGTGATGTGTGAATTCAAGAGCGGTATGATTCATTTCCTTCCGACTTTCCATTTGATAGCCAGAGAAGATTGGAACAAGCATCTCTTGGAGTTCCACTAGTTTGTACCAACATCAAGTCAAAGGATGTTTCAGAGGAAGACTGCAATCTAAGGGAGTTTCACTTTTCACTTAGGGATTCGGCCAAAGATTGGTTATACTATCTACCGCCCAGTTGTATCACCTCATGGATAGATATGAAGTGCATATTAACCAAGAAATACTTTCCAGCTTCAAAGTCTGCTGGGTTGAAGAAGAAACTTTCCAACATCTCTCAGTTCACTAACGAGTCCCTATACGAATATTGGGAAAGGTTAAGAGATCGTTGGCCCGTTGTCAGTATCATCCATTAAAGGAGGGTGATTTGGTTTTTCTATTTATTTGAAGCACTGTGTGGTGATTCCATGCATATGGTAAATGCCACTTGCAATGGTTCAATTGCTAACAAGAGCCCAAGGGAGGTACTGGCACTCTTCAAAGATATGGCAAACAGAAGAAGGAAATTTGGTACAAGTTCTACAGTGAATTCCGTGGATGAACCATTTCAATCCCCAAAGATAGAGGAGAAAGTCTAAACTCTTTCCTCCATGATGAAAGAATTCATGCAAATGGGAGTCCAACAAGCAAAAGTGTGTGGTGTTTGTAATCTTGATCATCACACGG
Organism: Rubia balearica; assembly: GCA_032355405.1. Lineage (NCBI taxonomy): Eukaryota > Viridiplantae > Streptophyta > Magnoliopsida > Gentianales > Rubiaceae > Rubia > Rubia balearica. The sequence goes on along the minus strand of JAULKJ010303630.1, from coordinate 5,298 downwards.
ATGTGTGCCCGTAAATGGTGGAGGACTTTTAGGAAGTTAAGGCGTTAGATTTCAACAATGGGGAAAGTCTAAGCTCTTTCCTGCATAATGAAATAATTAATGAAAAGGTGAGTCCAACAAGAAAAAGTGTACGGTGTTTGTAATCTTGATCATCCCAAGGATGTGTGCCCGTAAGTGGTGGAGGACTTTGAGGAAGTTAAGGAACTGAATTTCAACAACGGGGTAAATAGGTCAAAGTTTCTTGGGGAAAAAACAAAGGTTCCATGGGAATGAAGGTAGAGAAAGGCAAGATCCCTAAGTAAAAACCTCCAACCTGAGGTACCACGGTCACTCTAACTTCCATTAGCGCAAGAAGAACCAAATGCAAGAGTACAACCAAGGTGGGAAAGCTCCACCTCAACCCTATCCGAGAAGAGAAGGGCCTTCAAATAATTCCTCACTTTACAATTCCGACAGATTGGAAACCCTGGAGAAATCTCTCAATTTGACAAGAAAAATGACATCTTTGTGGAGCGTACAAGGCGATAGATTGAAGATCTCGGCGCTAAAACATTCTCAAGAATAAAAAATTTTGGGATTCAAGTATGGCAACTTGCCACCTCGGTGAGTCGACTTGAAGCCAAAGAGTCCAAGAAACTTCCTTCCCAATCGGAGATCAATTCACTGAATGTGAGCACTTTGAACTTAAGAAACGGGAAGGAGGTACGTGTGCCCGAGAAGCAAAGCCTACAAGAGGACAAGTTGGTCATGGACAACAAGCGAACCAACTTTGAGGAGCAAGAATTGGTTGTGGAGAAACCCATCAAGAAGCTTTCAACACCCGAAGCAAGGGTTAATCTCCAGTCACCTTTCCCTAATGAGCTCAGGTGAAGCCCGAAGGTGCCAACCAATGATGATCATATCTATAAAATCTTTGAGAAGGTGGAGGTTAGAGTCCTAATCTTTAGACTGGATTGAACATGTCCCCTCGTATGCAAAAATTTTAAAAGTCCCATGTGCAAGAAAGAGGAATAAACTACTTAATTAAATAGGTAAAATGAAAATAGGAGGAGTCGCCACACTTAACCTTAGAAAATTGCGTATAAAATGTGATGACCCCAGCATGTTTTCAATTCTTATTTCTTTATATTGTAGATTGGTGAAAAATGCTATGATTGATCTTGGAGGTTCTATTAATGTCATACCCTCATGTATCTATGAAAACCTAGAAATAGGAAAATTTAAAAAGATTAAGGTAATCATCCAAATGGCCGATCATTCCCAAGCTAGCCCTCGTGGACTAGTGAAGGTTGTGATGGTCCGAGTGGGAAATTTGGTGTTTTTGGAGGACTTATAGTTCCTTGATGCGACGCACAATGGTGGTGCACTATCAATTATATTGGGGAGACCTTTTCTAAAAAATCAAGGACTAAGATCGATGTTCCTTCGAGAACACTAACCTTAGAGGATGACATGGATAGGGTTGTTTTTTAAATTCACAAGTCTAAGCATGATTCACCTAATTTCTCTCTTGTTTGTAAAGGTATAACTTTGTGTGAAGAAATTGTTCAACTTGATAACTCTCACATGATGAATAATGATAATTGCCTTGATTTGACTCTTGATGATGGAGAGGAAGATAGAAAAACTGATGAGATTTCGGAAGAATATCAAAGTGATAGAAACAATCCTCTCATGCACTTTATCTATGATGAGCATATTGATGGGACCATGGCCTTGACGATGTTATTGAGTACTTTTCTGTCTTGGAATATTTTTCTATGCTCACTAACATGCAACAGGATGTGGGAAGTGGTGAGGATGTAAAACATCATTGACCACTTCCCAAACCCAAGGAATGGAATAAGGATTCGGTTTGGGATATGAATGGATGTTCACTCTCCTTGGAAAACAAATGCTTAAAGGTAAGGATGACTTCATGTGGAGACCTATCCACAAGGTTGTCATCGTGGGTGGAGTTGGTGATAGCAACTCCAAAGACCTAAAGGTAGGCTCTTCGAATTAAAATGCATGAAAAAGTAATAATTCGTTATAACGAAAATAAATATACGTCGTCTTTCTTTCTCTGTTCTAGACAAGTTTTTAGTAGAGAAATTTGCATGTTTTCAGTATGTGACAGATTTTTGAGATAAAAATCTTGTTGATTGGTGAATTTGAGTTAGAGTCTCATTCTTTTTTTTTATTTAAAATACATGGGGTTTGTTTGGTGACAAGGTATTTTTGAAAAAAAAATGAGATAAAGGGGTGAAAAGGCACTAACCTTGTAACACACTCATCTGCCATGAGCGGGCCTCGTGCTGAATTCTAGCACAGGCCGTGCTAGGTGTGAGACTTAATATATTGTGTTTTTTGGGTCAAAAATTTTAAATTTTTGAAATTCAAATTTTGAGCTAAAATATGGAATTTTTGCTATTTTATTCAGAAAACTCTCTTTTTCCCCTAGATGTTGGTGTAAATAGTACACCAACACCTCCCTTGGGCACTTTCCTCAAAAATTAGCATTTTTGTTTTTTCCTCTGTGAGTTCTTCATCTATGTTCTTGAAATTCAGGGTAATCCTTTGAACTTCATGTGTTCTTGCTTTATTGAGCATGATGGTGAATTGTGAAGGATTTTTGTAATTGGAAATATGTTGAGATATTTTTAGGAGGTATTCTTGAGTTATTTGAATGATTTTGTGCTAAACTAAGTGTGGGGGTGAGTGTATTGTCCTTGTGCTTTGATTTTGTAATCTTCATCGAATGTGATAATTGAAGATGAGTGATTCTTGATTGCATGATATTATTTATGGAATGTTATTATTGTTCATTGTTTGATCTTTTAAAAAGAATGGATTCCGATTGAATAGCATAATAACATGATTTGAAATGCAATGATAACATGATTTTAAATGTTGTGCCTATTTAGGAAGGAATGTTCTTTTGGAATGAATGTAAATGCATGCCTCTGGTTATCCTTGCATGACACACCAGGATATCTCCCAAGTTTTTGGGTGGAAGTACGGTAAGGAGGTCCCAAGAAATCCCCTATAAGGACTTCCATTCTTATTGAGCAACTTTTGAAGGATCTTATCGGGCACAGGAAGGAAGCACCTTTGCAAGATTACGATAATCGTCGACCTAGCATTGCATTACGTTTACTGGATCTTGCTACTAAAGTGTCCGATCATGGGGAAAACTCCCAATGTCTGGGGTCGGATGTCCACATCTTTTGAAGGATGTCCCCGGAGGGAAACTGATGAGATGTCAAATGCATTTATTTTCCAAAGAATTTAACATGTCTTTTGTTATCTTTTTATTAGAAGATTGCTAGATTTAGGTAGGTTTACATCATAAGGAGTTTAGATGACCGTTTTCGGCTTTCATATCTAAATCCTTCATTTTGTATCCTATATTTAGTCTAATGGATTTTTGGTCCTCACGAGCATCTAGATTATTTTTTGTGAGATTAATTTGTAGATTTCTTGTAAACACTTTGGAGTGTTTTGGTGAAGTCCATGTGCAAGTATGGTATAATATTGAAGGCTACGAGTTCAAATGTGGTAGAAGATGAAAGGGTCAAAGAAGGAAGACAAAGAAGTGGATGAATTGTGACCTTGAAGTTTTGAACAAATTATTAGAATGATTCGAGATGATTTATCCTCCCAAGTTTATACCATTGGGTTCCTCTTCTCAATCACTATAAAATCAACTACAAGAACTCCCAAATAGGATCAGCGGTTCACACGTAGCAACGCAAAGAACTTGAAGAAAAGAGAGACTGATGAGCGCACAGCCCGCTAACTTAGGCGTGCAGCCCGCGTACTTAGGCACACACCCATGCACCCAAAACTGAAGGGGAAACACCATAAGCACTATAATGTACGGCAAGCCCCTTCGTGAGTGCAGCCGCGCATATCTGCTACATTTTTTGACTTTTCTTGACCAAATCAGCCTATAAATAGCCCCCTTCTTCCCCATTTGTCCAAGCCCGACTTGTGGCCTCAAAACCATAGTTTTTCATCATATTTTCTTAGTTTTTTATGGATTTTCATTAATAAGGCTAGTTTTATCACTTGGGAACAATGGATTGAAGCTTCCAAACTAATGTGGTAAGAACCTCTATTTCACTCTTGTTATTTAGCATTTATAGTGATGTTGAGTTTTTCTTCATTTATGCTCTGGGTTATTTGATAATTTTAAGTTTTTGTATGATTAAGTTCTAGGGTGTTAGGAAAGTGTACAATTTCTTACCTCTTTGACATGAAAATTCAAGAACATGGAATTAGAAATTCTTGTTGTGTAATGTGATGTTAATCTTGCTAGATGAGTATGTTAATGTGGATTGTTATCATAAATGTAATGAGGTATCAATAAAAGGTTGAATCTTGAATTTTGATCTTTATAGGTTAAACCTAATGAATGCTTTGTTTGGTTAAACGGCTAGGCATTTGGTGGAATGCTTGTAGTTGTTATCAAATCTATGGTTCTTCTTGTATAATGCCATTGATGAAATATCTTTATGGTCGTTGAACGTCTAAGTGATTATCAATGAGGTTAGCAAATGGTCATTGAACGTCTTTGTGAATTACAATTAAAGAAGAAATGAATGTTGATCTTCAACATGGAAGTGATAGTATTCCCCATCGGTAATGAATGTGATAGAATGAGTGAATGGTTATATGAGCTATAAGAGGTTTGTAATTGGGAATCAATTGCCCCCAAGGCTTTGTCATTTGTAGTTTTTACCCCTTTTCCTTAGTTTGTTGCATGATTAGCATAGTTACTTAACTTTGCTAGTTGTTTTGTCTTTAAATTCATAATTCAGGAAAAACCAACCAAAAACTCCCCTCTTTACTTGATTATATATATATATATGTGTGTGTGTATGTGTGTGTATATATATGTGTATATGTATATATGTATAGATATATGTATGTATGTATATGTATATATGTATATGTATGTATATGTATATGTGTATGCATATGTATATGTATATGTATATGTGTGTATATATATGTGTGTGTATATATATATCCACCCTTATTTGCATGAACCCTTAGGAAAATCTCTCTTCTTCGTGGACGACCCCAATTTGCAACTATCTACTTAATTGCATTTAATAAGCATTTAGGGCTCATAACTTGTATTTTTGAGAGGTACAACGAAGACCTCCCAAATTTTGGCACCGTTTCCAGGGAAGAGGCATTTATTTTTAAGTGTTTGGTCATATTTAGTTTAATATTTGCTAGTTGTTTTTATGTGCCTTTTCTTTTTGGCTGTGTGTGTTCGGAGTAGGTATTTTTTGAGTTCTTGTT
>JAULKJ010303620.1:0-11405 GCA_032355405.1 Rubia balearica | reverse complement strand
TACGGCACATCAGTTTAGTTGGGGGAGTGCAATTCTGGCACACTTGTACAAGAGCTTATGTGACGCCACAATTTCCCCAGCGAAATCCAAATCCGGCCCACTTTTCCTCCTATTGGTAAAATTGCTATTTTAACATTTTCACTTTTTAAATCATTTTCATAGTCAGCGCTTACATTATATTTTCCTACCTCTTATTACTTTCTAGTTGTATGCGTGGGAGAGAATACCAAGCATTCATCCCACCGAACGACTACCACTGACCAAAAATATGAGTGCAGTTGGGTCCAGATTTGTATTTAGTAACAAAAAACACCCTATTCACAAGCTTTACCTTATAAATGATAACTAATAATCTTCACTCTATTCCGCGCAGGTGGAGAGCCCGGTTTGATTTATCAAGATCACCGATGCAATGCTCAATGTGTACCATGATCAGCTGACAACTCTCGATGACAGTCAGGTATAACAGTGATCGTTTGGTTTCCATTATAACAGTGGCTTAAAATTTTATTGATTTTCAGATTAGTTAAAACTTTTTCCTTTTTTTGCAGTTCATTTGGCAGCCATACTATGAGCATCTCCTTCAACATCTGCCGCCATATTGTACAACTGATAGGAACAACTGCCTGTTGACTGTCAACCTCATTTTTTGGCACATGGTCGAGGGTCACCATGTTCACCGAGTACTCAGACAGTTCGGCTTAATCCAACCAATACCTGTACAGTAAGTGTCGAAGGAGGTCCAAAACAATTACATTCAAGAGATCATCGGGGGAGGCTGAATATTGATTGGCGAATTGTCCTGAGCACGCATGTTCAAGCCTGGGAGCAGCGGGAAAACTACATAGCCCCAATCCTTGGAGTTGCAGATCCATTTAGACCAGAACGAGAATACATGGAGTGGTATCTCCATAGCACAATGACAATGATTAACCGGCCAGGAAGGTGCCAAGCGGTTACTGAGGGGTTTCACGGAAATGGAGCAACCTTGGAGTATATGGTATTCATTAGTATTGTTCGATAACATTTTATTAATACATACAATTTCAAAAATTCGTTGAATCTAATCCGTTTATCTGATTTGTGCAGATTCAGGTTATGTCCAGGGTGCGGCTTAGGCACAAAATTAATTTGGACACATGTCCGCCACCTTACACAGACATTATCAGGGACCCCTTGAAAATGTCACAGGTGCCCTAGCATATGCACATGAGCCATCCAAAGTGCGTTACTATCAGCCACATATGCATGCTGAGGGACCCCCACCTGGTGTCAGGTACAATGAAATCAGAAGCAACTGTCCAGCTCCTCCTGGTGGACAAGGTGGTCCCCAAAGACGCCCTACAAGACCTAATCCTGACATTGGTTTCTCTTAAGGTGGACCTTCACATGCTAGTCCAGCCTACGAAAGACCATCAGATATTGGACCCTCCCACTATACTGCTTCATCGGTTCATTCTGGTGCATACCTGACTCCAGGTAGTAGTCATGCACATTTTTCTCTGACTGCTCCATTCAACGCAACTAGCGGTCCTCAACTACAACATCATTTTAATGATGAAGCTGTAGAGGATATGGACGAGGATTCCACTGAGAAAGTTCAAGATGAAGGCTTACCACCGTCCACTCATCCGCCTGTATGAAGACTCACATCCCGGACCATCCATCCACCTCCATGTGGAACAGGTGGAGAACTTTGCGGCGGGCGTCATTAGTACATTCCACACGCGTCCAATTTACGTTGTATTACTAACACTTGCATTTTTTCCAAACCATGAAGGAATTTATTAATATTTTCATATTATTATCGTCTATAAATTAGATGAACATTCAATATTTATGTATTACATTTCGTTCTCACAAACGTCGTTCTTCCAAATTTCATTCACACAAATTTCTGCACAAAATATATGTACCAAATTCCGGTCGCACAGATTTCAATAATACACCCTCTTTATTTGTAAAAATTTTCACCATTCATTTCAACATTAACAATTCAAGTAGCAGACACGATATTTCCATAATCCGTCCTCTCAATCTTTCACTTTTTCATCAAAAATAAATTGACCTAAAAAATATATAACTCAAGTAGGGGAGGCGAAAAAATGGCGTCCAATCATTTTTTATTCTTTTCTTCATAATAAATCATGAATTAAAACATAAAAATAAATAACTTCATCAAGAAGATGCATTATGAAAAGGCGTCCTTGTACTTATTCACTATTCTTCTACGAAATAAAATCGTCTAAAGTTTTAAAATATTTCAAAACAAAACATACGGCCTGCACAATTAAATTGAAACGAATGTCACTAGTAGAGGATGAAATCCATAATGCATCCTCTCATTGTTCAAGATTTTCAAACAATACATTCTCCCGGCCTAAATATATTGTAAAAAAATTCACAAGTAGAGGACGCATCTCCAAAACGAAACATTACAATAAATTCAAGATTTTCAAACAATAAATTCTCCCGGCAAAAATATATATTAAATTTTTTTTGGACTGCATATTAAATTAAAAATAAAAATTCAAGTAGATGACGCATTACCATAATGTGTCCTCTATATTTTAATGATTTTTCGTACATATAAATTTTTTGGCCTGCATATTAAATTAAAATAAATTTCCCGGTAGAGGAAGCATTACCATAATACGTCCTCTATATTTTATTGATTTTTCATACATATAAATTTTTTTCCTTGCATATCAAATTAAAAATAAAATTCCTGGTAGATGACGCATTACCATAATGCGTCCTCTATATTTTAATGATTTTCATACATATAATTTTTTTGGGCTGCATATTAATAATAAAATATCCGGGTAGAGGACGCATTATGGTCTATATTTTAATGAATTTCATACATATAAATATTTTGGGTTGCATATTAAATTAAAAATTAAAATTCCGGGTAGAGGACGCATTACCATAATATTCCTCTATATTTTTATGATTTTCATACATATAAATTTTTTGGGCTGCATATTAAAATAAAAAATAAAATTCTGGGTAGAGGACGCATTACCATAATGCGTCCTCTATATTTTAATGATTTTCATACATATAAATTTTTTGGGCTGCATATTAAATTAAAAATTAAAATTTCGGATAGAGGATGCATTACCCTAATTCGTCCTCTATATTTTACTGATTTTCATACCTATAAATTTTTTGGTCTGCAGATTAAATTGAAAAAGAAATTCTGGGTCCTCCCCCATGCTTCCAATCTGAAGTCCAACCCCACCCAATGTCCAAAATCGGTCAGCCAGCCCCCATCTAAGCAAGAACTCACGAAGAACGAAGTTCTTTTTCTGATAGTAAATGACTTGTTTAATATCAGAGAAGTTATATTGAATTTGATTTGCCCTTCTACTCTTCTACATATATGTAGATAGTACTTGAGGTTAGACGTAACAATAGTGAAAATGATGGGAAGCAAAACATTCGGACTCTTGCTCTTGGTTCTAGTCGTCTTCATCTCCCATAAGTTGTTTGTAGCTGCTAATTTGATCTTGTTGACAATGCATGCAACGCTTACACACACAAACACACAGTCATTTTACAATGTTAACATACAGTATGCTGAATGTTGAATGGTTGTGCATGCAGAGGAGAATATGGTGGGGGAAAGAATGTGCCAGTCGAGGAGCAATGGGTACAGAGGACCGTGCCTGAGGAATCACAATTGTGCTCTGGTGTGCAGAAACGAAGGGTTTTCCGGTGGACGATGCGTCGGCTTTCGCCGCAGATGCTTCTGCACCAGGCTTTGTTAATGCGATCATTGTCTCATCAGTTTGCTACTTGTTTTTGTTTTGCGTCCTGTCCGAACGTTGTCCTACGTTTGTTGTTTAATCTCTGCTGCTTTTGCTTGTTCTCTATCGGTTAATCGCTGATAATGTTTGTTCGTCTTAATAACACAAGGTATTTGTATCACTATTTTATGTACCATTAATCTTGTGCTTAATTTCTACAATGCCTTTAACCTGTGTCACTAGTGCAGGATGTCGGAATATGCCCTTAGCTAAATTGAGGTTACTTCGTAATTACTTCAAAGAGAAGAAAGCAATTTAATTTACTTCATAGTTACTTCAAAGAGAAGAAAGGAATCTTCATCTTATTACTTCACACACGATAATATAATAGTAATATTGAAGTGAAGAAGAAAGGCAATTGTAGTTACTGGACAAATTTAGTTTTGTTGAAAGGAAGTAAACTAGTGTTTTATTCGTCATCACCCGTACGCTAATTTATTAGAAAAGTAAACGACTAGGTTTCTACAAGTCCCAGAATGGTATTTCCTACCTATCTATGCCATTCTTCATAATATACCTGATAAATTGGGAGGTGTAGCTGCAATAACACTGGTTTTTATATGTCTGTTGACTTTACCTTTTTTCAAAAGTACGTAGTTCAAGTTTTCACCCGATTCATTCCTAGTTTAATTATATGACTTGGTCTTATTAACTCATTAAAACAGTAAAATCAATTTGATTATCAAACATTCACTCTATTAATCAAATTGATCCAAACTTTCATAGCAATGCTAGCTTGTAATCTTCAATTTGCTTGGTGAGTAGGGCCTTCTGCTCGGTCTTTTTGGAGCGACAATCAACAACAAAGTTTCCATAATCATTACAGTTATAACACCGTACCTTTTTTATGTTGAATTTTAGGTTATGACTTGTCTATACATAGCGATCACCGTAAGACTCCCTTGCTTGCCACTCGGCTTGAGTAGTCGACAGATGCTCGTCACCATTGTCATTGAGACACTAACATGATCCTCATAGGCCTTGAGGCGGCCTACCACTTCATCAATCGAATCTTATTGATAATGCCTATGCGGCAAGAAATGACATAGGGTACACTCTGTAATTTATAAAAATTTACGTAATTCCTTATTTCACCATAAGTTATGGTGAGATGATCTCATATGAATTCTTCTCTACTTATAGTAAGTCGATCAAGATTTAGTCTTTGATTCAATTAAATTGTAACCTTTTGATTAGTGTTTATGTATGGAAAGCCAAGTAGTGTTGACCGTTCATTGGTTAAAGTCAAACATTTTTATTAGTATTTATATATCGTAATTCAAGTAAGGATTGACCGTTGATGTGTTAAAGTCAAACCTTTTTATCAGTTTTTTATATATGGATAGTTAAGTAAGTGCATGTTGATCATTCATTTGTTAAAGTCAAGTCTTAGTTATGAATTTTTATAAATAAAAATTCAAGTAAGGGGTTGCTGTCAATACTACAATTAGAGCTATCGTAACACTTTTCTTGCAACAGTTATTAAAAATGTTACAATAGCTTATAAAGTATTACTTAATTGAAAAGTGTTACATAAATATTGAAAAGTGTTACCTAAATTTTAAAAAGTGTCACGTTGATATGATGCATCATCACCTAAGGAAATACATTGTAAAAGTGTTACTTTAGGTGCTAATATAACTAAGTTGAACCTATTGCAACACTTTTACAAGTATTATCTTAGGTGATGTTGCATTAGATCTAGCTTAACACTTTTTAAAACTTAGGTAACACTTTTCAATATTTATGTAACACTTTTCAAAAGTTTAAGTAACACTTTATAAGCTATTGTAACATTTTAAGTAAGTGTTGCAAGGAAAGTGTTACATTAGCCTTAGTTTGTAGTAGTGCACTAACATTAGAACAAGGAACAGGTGAAGTCAGAACAATGGAAACGGAATCCTCCTTGATCGCATCATGGGCAGGGACCTCAGTGCTTTCATCACCTTCAATGTTCGCATTGGCCTCAACATTTGCATTCACATCAGAATCAACATCAGACTCAGAAGGCCGAGAACCAAAGGGAAGATCCTCAAAATAAGCAACCTCGCACTTCTTAAGTTTACCCACATAGGGAAAGCAAGGCAAACCAATGAGGTGAGATAGTAAGACATAAGGGTGACTGCCATCATAAATGCTACGGATAAACCCCTGGTTAAGAAAATCCTTCCGTTGCTCCAGCACCTTCTTGGACTTAGCTAGTTTAGGCAAGTTTTGTGCTTTCACAGTAGGGTTCAATATCGCAGCTCTGTCAAAGCCTTAACGTACCCAACTCTGCGAGCAGTAGTGGAGATCTCTTCAAATAAAGCATAAAAGGACTTCATCTTCACCAGACGATCAACAAAGACATAGAGATACCCAGGCAAAGCAGATCTATTAGTCAGCATCTCTTCCAACTCGGAGCACAACAGAGTGGCTTCCCTCTCCTCAACTAAAGCATGCTCTTGAACTGCATGTGCACAATTTTTGGCATCCCCAACATAGCCCACAAAGTGGTGCACTTCGCTTCAGCTGCCTGCCATTTTTCCAGGACTGAACCGTCCTCTTTGGTAAACTCAGCAACCCATAGGCTAACGAGCTGCAAAGTCTCACTAACCTGATTTTCAAAGGTTTGAAGATAAGCATGGCGATTAGATGTCATGATAAGGAAATGTAAAATTAAAATGTACACAATTATTCAAAAAAATGTACCACGGACATTGTCTCATGAATAGACAGTTTAGAAATTGTAGCAGGAATAATCCTTTCCACCATCAAATCATGGCTTTGTGATGGAGGCTTAGAGTGGGAATGGCTGGTGTGCCCCCTTTTATGAGGAGACTCCGAATTGTTAGAGGTCCACGGTCCACCTGTTCACTCCTTGTTCTTTCTTCTACGAGAAGAGTCATGAGTATTGCAGGTAGAGTTCTCCCTACCTTCCTAGCGGTTGCCTTAGAAGTTTGTAATTGGGAGCCAGCTTCGGTCCCTTTTTTTCAAGAGACAATAGCTGAAATATTTTCACGGTTTTCAACAGCCATATCTTCAAGCTGTTCGTCTTCATCATCGGAGAAAATTGTTTTATGAACGGGAAGCTTGGTTAAATCCATATCTGTAATTTCAGCAAGAAACTCAAACGAGCACAAAGAAACAACAAGTTAATAAGAATAGTAGGAGATAAATAAATAGGACAAGAAAAAACAAAAAAATAGTGACAAGCAAACACCTTTGCTCACAGTATTAGCATTGCAAAAGAAACAATGAATGTTCGCAGAGTTTCAAAAGAACCTCGGACTCAGCGTTATGGCGAACCCCAACCTTAGTAAGTTTTGATTTAGGAACGTTGGAATTCCAAGCTTGAAAAGGTTGTTGATTAGCATTACCAATTTTTATAAAAAAAAATATTATGCCACACCCCATAGTTATTAGGGAATTCCCTAACGAACTCAACTGTTGGAATGACTGGGAAAATGGTGAATTCATCTGACGAGTTCTTCACCTTGCGAAGCTAATAAAGGCTAGAAACTAGGTTAATGGAAAAAGAAACTTTAGCCGCTTTGCACACATGGCAGAAAACAATAAAAATTGAACCAACTTTAGGATAAAGCTGAGATAATGCGACCCGATAATGGGAGAGTAAGTCTGGCATATGTTCAGGTAAGGGAAAAACTAGCCCAATTTCATACAAAATTTAAAATGATAGTTATCCTTAAGATTTTCTAAGTAGTAATCAGATAGAAAACTAGTGATGGCAGAAGAACCAGCGGGATGGTCGGAATCCTCCTCGGAATTGACACTGTTAACAGGGACTTCTTTTACGGACGATTTAACAATTTTAGAGGTAGACATTGAACCAGTGAGAACTTCTAAGATCCTATTAAGAACTAATCAATTAAAAGTTACAAAGAGGAAAAAGGGTATATTCTGGCAAAAGTCAAAGAAAAAACATAGAGTATCTAAAAAAGAAAATAGAGAAGAAGAAACCTAATCTGAAAAATCCCTAGATTAGGGTTAAAAAATAAAGCTACTACAATAGAGATGAGGAAAAAGCACACAAGTAAGTATCACTCTCTAGAGAAGGATGATCGGAAAGAGAAAAACTTACAGTTTGATGAACACTGGCAAAGAACAGGAGCAATAAAATAGAGAGAAGAAGGAGATGAAGAATACAAATAAGTTAGGCAATTAATTTACAAAATTTAAAAGGCAGGAGAAGTCAAATTGGACAAGAAATGTAATGATTACTGTCTGCCAAAAAGCAACTCATCTTTTTTATAAATACGAGAAGCCGACAGGATATAAGTACACGCAATGCACTGAATTATGACAAGATCAAATCATCAAAATCAAAGCATTTATAAAGGAGAAGATACAACGGCGTGAGAAAGAATTTTGAAACAATACAGAGAATAAGGAGAAGGAAATATTGTAAAATCTCAAACGACTAAGTTTATTACAAGGACAGCGGATAAGGTGAAAATTTGAATTTGAAATTCATTTCAAGAGCGAAAAAACAACATAGTATTACTAGCCAAGAAGCAACTAATACTCTGTGAAGACAATGTTAGCTGTATTAAAAGCGAACATGTTGTTATAACTTCAGGAGTATGCAAAACAACAGTTCGAGCATATACTGCAAAAATATAAAGTCATCGCTACGTATCTACTAGACTTCATGGCTGGGGAGGGGGGATTATGGTGTCTACATATCCCGTAATCTAGAGGTCGCTGGCCATTAGGCCTAACCCAATACTCAACCGTAAATTCCAATTATCACATCATCGACGAACTGAGGAAGGTGGAGTCATGTCTGAGACTAGACCACAAACCGATAAAGGCGGAACCACGTCTGGTGGGTTAACCATGAGATGAGATTGTAGGAATCACGATGCAACCCACGATCTCAGACACTAGTAACACTGAACCACGATTGTAGACATCTATAAATAAAGGAAGATTAGCACTGAAGAAGGTAAGTGAAACTAGATTGAGAAATTCTAATTCTCTAAGGAAAAGACTGACATGATCGTCAGAGCATTTTCCTCAGAATCACTTTCGCGATCTGTTTTGCAGGAAGCGATTCTTAACGGTGAACGGCAAAGACTTTACTTGGTTGGATTACCACATCAAATATAATATTTTATGTAATAATTTAATGATAAATATTGTGACATATCACATCGAAGTTTGGTTTACAATGCATGCATTGTAGACCAAAGTTTCAACAATCAATGTTATCAATGCTTTTTAATCCACGTCATATGGAAGTCCTATAACAATCCACCATATGGCTCCTATGATTGCGGACGATGCTCTTTGCATTGGATATACTCTACCTTCTGAAAAATAATGGTACAAATGAGCTCCTATTTTCACTACCTATCTATGGCACATTATTTAAAGAATATTCCTCAAATAACTATTGAAATTAACTTTTCCTAAAAATAACCACATAAATTAACTCTTATTTGGATAATTATAAATTTTCTACCTGCATAACTAATCATCTACCCACTCTAAACACTTTTTATCTTATTTTCTATAAAATGTGAGATTATTATTTAGATAGTTTTTTTGTGACAACGAGATAATTTTTGTAGGTATATAACAAAAAAAACTAAAGTAAATTATTGAAAGTTAACGGCGGTTTTTGGCAAGATTCCGGCCGCAGGTGGCAGTTATCGGCGGTTGGTGGTGGTTTCCGATTGATTGCACAATGAAGATGAAAAGGAAAAAATAATTTGTAATACTCCCTCTGTTTCAGCTTTAACTGTACACTTTGACATTTGACAATTGACTCAAAAAATGTTTGACCATTAATATCTTTGACTGTGTACAATTAAAAATTATTTAAAAAATAGTATTATGAATATATACATTAAGACGAATCTAACACTATGCCACATGATAATATCCTTACGTATATATCAATAGAATTTTTTTAGTTTAAATTAGTCAATTTTGACTAAATGAATAGTTCAATTGCAGCGTAAACTGGACAGAGGGAGTATAATATTTCATAATTGCACAATAGGTCCCTATATGTATTGACATATTTTTTTTAAAACTCCATATCAAATGAAACTTGTAATAATTGCACAATGAACCCGGGTCTAAAGTTTAGGCTGCCTAAAATAAGACTTTTTGTTTTGAATAACCTAAACCCATATTGTCTAAAAATAAGATACTAATATTATAATATGTTACTAATTTTAATTATTTTACTATATACAACCAATCATAACTTTTTAAAATATATAACTTCTAAAAATATATTTAAAACCATAAATATCTCATTGCAATATATATATACACACACACACAAAGTCTTGTTTTAGGCAGTTTAAACTTTAGGCCAGGGATTTATTGTGCAATTATAAGAAGTTTCATTTGAAATGGAGTTTTTTTTAATATGCTGATAAATTTAGGGACTCACTGTGAAATTACCAAAATACTATATATATCACAACATTTTTCATTTTTCATTTTTTTCTCTCGTCAATAGGAAACCACCACCGATCGACGGTTTTTGCCATTTTCTGTCGGATTCAAGCCTGAAATTCACCAAAAATTCACCGATCTTTGTCGGTTTCCCATCGTGATTCTTCTACCATCAGAGAATCAGAGCTCCTCCGCACTTCTTCTTCATTTGAATTCATACTCAGTAAAGTTCTTAGCTCCAGTGGTTGAGCTCCGTCGCACAGAGACGATGTTGCACGGAGAAATTTTTCATCGGCGAGGAGCAATCGCCATCATGGGGTTAGGGTTTGTCAATGATGGCGTTCGATCTATGATGAGAGATCTCTGATGGCATTGCGATGAAGGTGACGATGGTGATGCGATCTTTGATGATGACGGCACTGTCATCTTCGATGATAATGGCACTGCGATCTTCGATGATGACGGTCTTCGAAGATGACGGTGCTGCAACTACAAAGGAAGAACGGCAAAGGAATAAGACGAAGGAGTACAGAGAGCTTTTTGCAGAGAGAATGCGAGTGAGATGCACGCGCTTGAAGGTAGGAGACGATGTGCGTATATCTCACGCGCTACCAGAGATGTTGATATTCTCGACGATGACGGTGGAAGTGGACAGCAGTGACGGTGGCGACGGCGGAGGTGCACTAAGGTTCTGCTTCATGAGGTGAGGTTTAATATTGTGTTCTACTTTTTTTAAAGAGTTGTTGAGGTTTAATAATTACTTGACTGAGGTTTTTGTCCACAATGTTTGTTTGGTGTAGTGGTTCGCACTCTTGTTGTTGAGATTAAGGTCTCAAGTTTGAATCTCTGTGTGACCTTAATTTTGAAAATTTTATGTTCTTGATGTATGATATTATTTGACTGAGTATATGTTCTATAAGAGTCTTTGGTGTAGTGGTTATTGCTCTATACTTTGAGGTTTTTGACTAGGGTTTAAGTCTCTTCATGGTTTTTTTTAACATTTTTTATTCTAGATGTATTGTAGCTTTTTCCTCTTATGTTGATAATTTTCAATATTCGCGAGAAGTTTAATTGATATGAGTTGATGTTTTATCTTTTTTCGGTTGATATGGATTGATATTTCCATTTTTTTCCCATATCGATGTTTTCCATTTCCGGCTGAGGTTTTGGTAT
>JAULKJ010303609.1:0-11405 GCA_032355405.1 Rubia balearica | reverse complement strand
CGAATTCACTCTTGTAAACTACTATCAAAGAAGGGTGGAAGATTTATTTTCACAACAAGTAGTTAAAGTAGTGAATATGTAGCAGTTTCAAGGATAGATAATCGGTTCGGAAGCGGAAATCTATTGCCCCCAAGAATTTGTTAATTGTAGTTTTTGTATTTTTTATTAGTTTGTTGCATGATTAGTATAATTACTTGATTTTGCTAGTTGTCCTGTTTTTTATTTCATAACTTAGGAAACCAACCAACCAAAAACCCCCCTTTTTACTTGCTTTTTTTTATCTATGTACATATATATATATATATATATCTAGGCTTATATTCACCCTTGTAAGTGTAAACGCTTGGAAATATCCCTTTTCAATGTGGACGACCCCGACTTGCCACTATCCACTCAATTGTTGTTAGTTAGCAAAAAGGTCTTACCAATTACATCTTTGAGAGTTACGACGACGACCTCCCAAATTTTGGCGCTGGTGCCGGGGAAGAGGTGTATATTTTAAAGTGTTTAGGCATATTATGTGTGAGTATTTGCTATTATTTTTATTTTCTTTTTTTTCTTTGGTTGTTTTTGAAATGTTATGTTCTATTTTTCATTTTTTTAAATAATGTATTCGTTGTTCGTGTTTCTGTTAGAAGTTGTATTTTATTTCTTGAAATGTTGTATCATTAATTATCAAGTGTGATTTTAAGTGTTTTATGAAAATATTAAATTTTTAAATTTTTTTATGGTTTAGTAAGTTAAAATTTTGAGCTAAAATTTAATTGAGATAAGTTTTTGATATAAAAAATATTTTAAAATTCTAAAAAATTGAATTTATAAAGAACAATGAAGGAATATTTTTTTTAGAGGAAAATATGGAGTAAACTATTGGAGTAAATGCACTGTAGCAACTGAAAAAAAACTACTGCAGCAACTAAAAGAAAGAAGAAACTTTTGGAGTTACGCTTATTGTTAAAAGTTGCTGCAACTACTGCAGGAGAAACTAAACTGAAGAAAAATTTCAGTGTAGCAAGTGAGAGCCAACACCGCAATGTTATGTTTACATACTCTCTGTACCCTGAAACCTGTGTGTGACATAGCTGATATATAACTATAGAGAGGTGTTTCCGTTTTCCCTTTGTAATTGCTGCAATTATTTTAGCATATTAGATATATAGGCAAATTATCTCTTTGGAGGAACTTTTAATCTGCTGTGCTTAGAAGCAAAACACTTTTCAATGATTGGTAAAGCGCTAAAAAACAGTTTATTTTAAAAGTCGAAACTATTTTTGGGAAAAAAATATAAACTGGTCTCCCATGTTTTCAGAATAACCCAGTTTTATTTTATTATTGTGGATATTTGAAGGAAATACTCCAAATATTGAAGCTGGGGAAGGTGGACAACATGACACAGTTGAAGAGATTACTTTTAATGATGGCAAGGAGAGGACCGGAAAGGATAATTCCTTGGGGTTGTGGCATATCATTGGTGAGTTTTGCTTTCATAAAAGTCACATGATCGATCCATTTTTAAACGCTCAAATCGACATATATATATGATATGTCAGGTCGTGCACTTGAAGGCTTTCACACATGAAGCAATCGTGCTAATTCCATTAAAAAATTATTTATTTAATACTTTCCTCTAATTACGTTTGACGTATTCCTTCTTCAAGTATTGAACTTCATTTCAAAAGGTAATTACACTTTATCCCAATTTATACATAAGATAGTCTTTTACGAGTATTTGTCCGAGTTAATGAAGTAATCAAAATAAACTATGAAATACGTACGACCAAAATATTTAAAGTAGATTGTTGATGTGTTGATGATTCGTAAAAGACAAAAAGTAGATAAAGTCTTTTAAAGGTAAACTATTCATAAGGTATGGATAGATCAAGAACCTAATTACAATTTAAAAAATTTGGGAAGAAAAATGAATTGGGTTGCAAGAAAGAATAACGAATTGGGTTACAAGTCGGGTTATATCAAACGTGGATAAGGTTATAAGAAAGAATAATGAATCCTCACCTTTTTAATTTTCTTTGCCTTCTTCATTTTCTTCACCTTCTTTACGGTTAGACCTTTTTTTAGGTTAACTTTGCTACTCAGATTTACCCACAAACAGGATGGAGCAGGGTTATAAGGTGATTCGCAATCATATAAAGACATAATATTTACAGGAACATGACCGGCCCCTTCCCGGCGTTGCTAATAAATCATGCGAGAACTACAAAATCGAGAGGAGGTTGTCAAAAATTGAGATTTATATATTGATCCCATTCCTACAACTATACCACCAAAATTGGTATTTAGTGGCAAGTACCAAGGTTATCCAAAAAAATGTTAGGAATCTAATAATCAACGAAACACAACCGTGATCGAATCGTCAATCCGATCACGTGTTAGGAATAATCAATATTGGTAAAATAGGCATTGGAGGGGGATTGCTAACAACTATTAACATGCAGTTGATCACAAGAATAAACTATAGAAACTAGCACTTGGCGAATATTTGTGTAACATGATTAATGTCATTTTGATCCTTGATTTTATCACAAATAAGAACTATGAACCTATTCTAGTGTTTGTGACACGTAGTGCAGACAATAGTCAAAACATCCCACTATCTGTCACATAGTATAAAATCTTCCATCGGTTTTACCTCCGTAAATAGGGGAGTGCAACAACGACTATGGCTCATTGCGCTGGTCTGATTATCCCTGGTGTGATTAAGTCCCGGGCAGAACACTATGAATGCTCTACCCCTAGGCCTATGGAGGAAAAGGAATTAGGCATCTTATCGATGGCACTAGGGTTATAAAACTAACCCTAGTTTGCTACTTTAACTATCTCTATCCGTAACCCTTCGGACCAACTCGTCGGCTTACTAGTGCATGGTTTATCATAAGATTGACTCAGCAACCTACGTGCACACACCCACGTGTATCTGTAGTATCGTTACCCCCACGTGCATCTAGGTTTCCTTCCTCAAGGGGTATCAATAGTGCATTGACATGAAAGTAGACTACACTGTGTGCTAACCAAGTGTGACAATCATGCAATTCAAAATAATATGAAGAACAAGCCCACATAATAATCACAAAATACATAGAAATTTATAGATCTGATAGATCTCACAAAACAATCAATGATACAAGAATACAAATATAATCCCCAAGTTAATTAACTACTCATAAGCATTGAACCCAAGTATTTCATTGGATTCAATGCCTTTGAGAAGAAGCAAAATAATGAGAAGAAAAAAAAGAACCTAGAGAGAAGGAAGAGTACTTCCTCTCTCTAGCCTGCTCTTAAAGATGAAAAATGGGTATAAACTTAAAAGCCTAGCAGACAAAGGTCTATATATATCGTAATAGGGTTTTTAT
The DNA here is from genome assembly GCA_032355405.1 of Rubia balearica. Classification (NCBI taxonomy): domain Eukaryota; kingdom Viridiplantae; phylum Streptophyta; class Magnoliopsida; order Gentianales; family Rubiaceae; genus Rubia; species Rubia balearica. Next base: position 8,034 of record JAULKJ010303609.1, on the reverse strand, counting down.
GCATTGAAAAAGGCACAAAAAGGCAAAAACCTCTAGCAGCCGCAAATTACACGGCCAGTGGTAGATGGCACGGTCCGTCCAGCCTCGTGTTAGACTGGTTGTGCACCACAACATGGTCAGTGCAGCTTCATACATCACGGGGTCCACAGACTGCGGGGACTGACACGGAGTTGCATTCTCGTGCGAGGTAGGGCACACGGACTTACATGGGCCGTAGGCTGGTGCTTAGTCCTTAACTTCTAATTCTCGTACCCCTGTCGTTTGGTGCAGCCCATCAGCTGGAAGTTCTTTTTTATCAAAAAATCGGTGTGGCCTTGGTATTTCTCACACCCCATAGATCGGTCTTCAATTTTGGGGCTTGAAACGGTACATACCATGTAAAACGGAGCGGCGTGCCAATACTTAGCTGTTTGGAGGTTATTTTGGACCCACGGAGTAACGATCTGCAAGGACATGCACGAACCGTGTATACTTGCTTGAGTCGTGCAGGCCACTTTGCACGGGCCTGCACTGTTGTTGGCCTTGTGCATGGATCGTGCCTACCGGTTGGCCAGGTGGCTGGTTCGATCGATTTGCACGATTTCTGTCCTTCACCTTCTTAAACTACAAATCTGCCTTTCCTAGGCTTAATTCCATCCACTACCACGCTTTGGAGTCTGTGACCTTCAATCTACTACCATCCTTGCAAATGGCCTTCGATATCTTCTACCATCCTTGTGAATGACCTTCAAAACTTCATCTACCACCCTCCCAGATGATCTTCTACAAAAAGATGATGAAAAGGTACTCACGAGCAACCTATTAATAAGATCACAAAAGATGATAAAGGTGCCCGTGAATCCAAAGTGTCCATTAGCTTAAATTAAGTCTACAAAACTAGGGATTTAGACAAGAAAACCAATAATGGCCGTCTAAACCCTCGGTCGTGTAAACCTAACTAAAACTAGCAATCAAACAAAGAAAATATGATAAGAAATGTGCCGAATGCATTGGTTAACGCATGCATAAAGGTGCACATCAAAACCTTGCCACACACACACATAAACCTTTACCCATCTTTGAGTAGACAAAGCGAGAAAATATCCCAGAGGAATGTAGCATGTAGAGATAAGTTAACCAATATATTCAACTCATTCCTAAACTACTCTAGTTCCCCCAAAAATTGTAAAAATCTCACAACTCTTATTCTCCCTGAAGATGCTAAACTAACCTATCCACTAAAAATACACAAAAAGAAAAGGCTAAGTGAAATGATAAGTGTTAAACTAGCTTACTAATCCAAAGAAACCGCGAAAACAATTCAAGAGATGTTGATGAAGAAACCGCCAAAAATGGCCAAACGATGTTCAAGTTCCGTTTCAGATTTCTCTTATTTTTCCTAGGTGCCCTTTCGGGTTTTCATCCTAGCATTCACACATGTTGAGATCACCTCTCATCTTTTTCCACACTGCCACTCATTTTTGCCTAGATTTTCCAACCTAGCCGGGCCTAGTCTCTCTTTTTTGCCTAGGTCTTTCAGCCTATGAGGTAAATAATAGGTTTTTTACCGTGGTTATTATATTAATCGGAGTAAAAGGGGAAAGAAACAAGGTAAATAACCTTAACGAATAGCCTGCGACGTTGCATGTGATGTATTATAATGGTAGCCAAAATCGCGTAATATTTCATTTTCAATGACAAAGCGTATGATAGACAACCGACTTCGTGGATAAGTAAAGATAGACTCTTAGGTGAAAATTTTGAGAAGGATTGACGTCAAAAAATGATGAAGTATTATTTTAAAACCACAACCAACAGTAAAAAATTTGAAGGTGTAGAAATAGAGAAAATTAAAAAGAAAGTCGGGTGGTACGCTTGTCTCCAGTCTGGCGTTTATCTCTCCTCTCAAAGTCCCATGATCAGTTTAAGTTTTGGGGAATGTAAAGGGAAAATTAGTTTATTTTACATAAATGATTCATTTCGGTCTACAAAAATATTCATGGAATGTTTTTAAATTAAAACAATATTGTAGGAAATAGTGTTCAATGGTAAAATTGGAAATAGTTTTAAAAATCATGCACTGATCAAATCCCAAATTTAGTCAATTACATACTGTTCAAATTAGGTAGTAAAATTATTAGAAAATCATTAATCATTAAAAATATCCTAAAAATTCTTTACAAATTATTATATTCCCTCCGTCCCAGCTTAAATTGCTCCCCAATCAATGCACCCCGTTCAAGACACATGTTTGACCGTTAATGTGTTTAACTATTTTTAAGAATGGAAAATAAAAAGTTGCTTTTTAGAAACTACTTGTTGCGATGAATTAAACAATATCACATACGATGATATTATTTCTTATATATATGTTCAAATATGCGGTCAAACTTTGATAAAGAATAGTTCCATAAAGTAAGTAGGTAATTTAAACTGGGATTGAGGGAGTATAAAACTTTGAATGTTAATAAAAATTGTCTTAGTTCCAATATCATAAAAGAAATTACAATAAATTCAATCCCCCCGCATGATGATAACCTTGAAGATAATCGCCCCACCAAATTCTATCACTTGGAAGAACAAGGTGTCCCCAATCTTCATGTTGTTTCCGGAAAGAAACTCAGTGAAACCATTCGTTGACAGGGCCTTGTTCTTTCCTTACCCCTAGTATTTTAAGCTCCACTCTCTCTCGTAGCATGTAAGCACAACGGGGGTCTTCTCATTGGGGAGAAATGGTACAATTTTCCTCAGGATGTATTAATTCAAAAAAAAATATATTTATAAATATATATATATATATATGAAATTAAAATCAAATAGTATTAACTCCAAATCAAATAAGTTCATACTTTTATTCATTGAATTGTTATCCCAAACTTCTGCTACTTCAAAGTCCAGTGGAAATGCGGGCTATCCCCTGCCATTGTATGGTGTTAAAGCACAAACACCACCGGTTTGGGGTTTTGCCATAGTGTGGAGAATTGTATTGAAAAAAAAATTATAATTAAGTGTACGTATGTAAAATGTTAAAATACCTGGAAGAAAGGGCGATTAGAGGATCCTTCACCAGCCATTATAACTGCATATAAATTGATAATGATAAGGGCAAAATAGCCTTAGGAAAAAAAGTGTGACGTCGATCATTTGTCGCAGGAACATGTCATTCTGAACTAGTGGTTAAGTTAACATGTACCAGGGATGTCGACGGTAAGTTATCTTGACCGATGCTAAAACGATGTCGCAGAAATAAATGTAATGTAAACTTATATGTCTAAATGAAATGTCGTTAGGACATTGGTATTACTTATGGATAAATCGAGTTGCTTGCGACATCTTATTCATGACTTGAAATAAGAATTTACGATGTCGCACACCATTTGCATCAACCGAAATGGCGTACAACTGGAGACAGGAACCGGGAAAAACACAGAATCCCACAAAAAATGATGCTTTGCAAAGACAAAATTACACAAAAACATTATAAAACAAACCCAAAAAATATTCTGTCAGAAAACTTAGCTTTACATGTAAGATAACTTAACAACCTAACAAATCTGGGTAAGAACAAGAAAACGAAAAGCACAACCTATACAAAAAGCATAGATTAAATAGGATGAAGTAATTGTTAAAATAATTTAGGCACTAGAGTAGTAAAAAACGTACCTTTATCAGAGGAAAAGAGGAAATGGTTGGAGAGACTCTTGGTATTTGCGGGAAACTTGGATGTGAGAAGTTTAAACTGATTCTGGGGGGACCCTTTATTTTTAGCCGTTTAGAGACGAAATCATTTTAGGACTTTGTGTTGTCCGCTTCAGTTGGTCCGATGTTGCATGTGCATCACTTAAGTCGACAATCGACCGACATGTGTAGTGACATCTCATATGATAGTGGCCAAAAATTTGTAAGCCCGTTAGCATAACAAATGAGGCTCCCAATATCCAATACAAATAATTTCATCCCTAAAACAGTAAAAAATGGCAACATAATATTTTTTTGTTGTGTGAACGATTTCAGTCCACCTCCAAAAGAATTAGTCAATGGACAATTTCAATATATTAAAAAATATTGATGAACACAAATATTTGCAATTTTGAGAATGGTTGAAATAAATTAATCATTATACACAAGTCCGGTGTAATTTTATGTATGATTGTAACATAAAAATTTGATTACTTATGGTAGGTTAAATATTAATGATTCAAGAACATAAAAATAACATTCAACAAATAGATTCAAGATTAAATTATCTGAACATCACATTCAACAATATAGTCTTAATGTTACTGATGTTTTTCATAAATTGTTACAAATTCTAATTACTAATCGGGTAGGATGATGACATGGAAAACTATGGGCCAGAACCCTCAACTAGGTCGAAGTAGAGCATGTCCCCAACGTTCAGGTGCTCTCCATGAAGAAACTCGCTAATTAGAAACTGATTCTGGGTTAATGTACATACGAATTGTGGTATGATATCGACAAATGAAGTCCGCACGTAGTATTGATCAGAATCGCTACGGATATACAATTGGTAAATGAAATTGGTAATAATTAAATTAGAATATTGAATAATTTATGTTCTAAACAAAATATCGGCCTTTTCTAAATTGAAAAACGACTTCCTTGAAAAAAATATCGCACATTAAGTTTGGGCACAATATGATTTGTCAAAGAAAATATTTAAAATATCAAAATCATGAAGTGTTTAACACTAAGGAAAGATGGTATGTATAACTATGTATTTAACATGAACTATATTTTAATGTTAAACACGCCATACACTGAATGTTAATCACACCATGTTTACTTGTTGCTCATATACTGCAAAATCACCACATTTTAAACACTTATTGTTAAACACACCATATTTACTTGGTGCTCATGATTCCTGGAAATCATATTGTCACGGATGAAGTGTAAAATCATAGATAGAAATTTTTCCGATTGAAATCTGTTCAATTAACCGTTTGAGTCAAAATGCAAATGCGATGTCACATATTTGTCTGTTTAACCGATTGGTTAAACAAGATAACTGCGATATCGTATTGAACAAAAATATGAATGTGGAATAGCACACATTCTTTGCATAGGTAGAAGTGTGAACAACTGCAAAGCGACATCACTTAAAACAAGCGGTTGAAATGAAACGTGTAAACTTTAGAACCCTAATCTGTAGGAACAACTCGAAATAAACAACATATGACACATAATTAAAACGCCATATTGAAAGGAAAATTCACATTTCCCTCTTTGTGTGATCAAGGTGAAAAATGAAAAATGAAGAAAAGTGTGACACAAGGAATAAAGTGGCTATGGATTGGAGTGGATTAGATTGAATGATGAACTTATCTCCAACACCTCTATTTATAGGTGAATCAAGCAAGTTCTAAAATTCTTTTCCATCTACCCAACAACCATAGTAAATGCTAGGAGCCTTCAAGAAGGTAATCTAGATTTTTCCCTCATCATCCTAATAACATCCCCCATGTTCCATTAATGGAGAGTTCTAGAATTAGGGAGAAAACCCAACACATATACATAACAATGTTTATGAAAAAAATGAAATTGAAAGAATTATGAAGTTCTTGAGAAGTTTATAAAAAAATGATCCTTCAGAAATCTGCTCGGCAAGTACGACATTGCACCTTCATTGATTTGACCAACATAAGAGTCGACATATGACCGACGTCGGTCAGTTTGATCTTGGACCTGACCATTTCATCCCACTAGCGTAGAAATTGGGCCCCCTTTTGAACAAAACAAATATAGATGATGTTAATAACGCTTTATAATATACCACAAATACTTATTGAATTTTATAATTTTCCATGAAATATACAAATCTCCAGTTCGATCGTAATCGATTTTACCACAACTGGTTAACTTTTTGGTTCTTACAAATTGTTCCCTCCAAGAGGGTGGGACAAGGAAAAATGCAAAACTGTGATTCAAATTTTCAAATTCAGGGCATCAACGAACCGAAGCATTCGTCCATCATTTTCAAAGAACTTTTTTCCGTTTGAGGAATCAACGAACCAGGGTATTCGTCCCCCATTTATATTAGTATTAGATCTTGGTTGGGAAGTCTCCATTGGATATACTTGTTAATTTATCAATTTCGGGGACTACAAGTTGACTGAGGATGGAAAGGGTTTGGAATCTCTGTTGGGAATTTGAGTGAACTATTTAATTTTTTCACTTAGGTCCCTTCACGAATGTGGGAGAAGTGGAAACATAAATTTGGAGATACCCTAATCCAATTCACATTGTCAGGTTCAATGTGTTTTTATTTAGGCACAAATAGGTCACTGGAACGGGCCCAAATTATTCACAAGCAATATATCAATAAACATTGCAAAAATTACACTATGGCCCAAACTTTCTTCCATGTTCACTTCATTATAACTCTGCACCCGACCGTAAGGTCAAATGTTTGTTATGGATATTATGCCTATTGTCTTAGCGGGACACAAACCGGGGTAATCGCCTGTCATTTATTTTAGTAGTTTCATCAATACCTAAATAAGAGATACGGGAACCATAATTTTAACCACATAGAATCACATGAAATTTCCTATTCTTGGTGTTTTCATGGAAATATATACTAGAATTCTATCCATCATATTTAGAAAGCACTTGTTCATGGTCTAGTGTAAATTGTAGATGGTTATTTATAAGTGTACAAGGGGTTAGTTGGAAGAACTTGTGGGTCACTATGTGGAATAAGAGGAGTTTATGTATCACTCTCAGTTATTATAAGTTCGACTAGAGATGACAACATTTTTTTCCGGACGATCAAAATCGTGTTTGGGACCACCGGTCCCTTCTAGAAAGTGGTAAAAGTCTAAATTCAAATTTTTAGATAACATTGTTTCTTTCATATTTTTCCGGCAATGTCGTTTAATCTAGGATAAAATAGGTTGACAGATGAGGCCCCAATCTTGACATGAAGTATTTGATGACACTTTTAAAAAATTACCCTTTGGTCCTCTTATACGACGTCGCAGGTCTGTCGCCGAAAGGGAATCCATGGTCGAAGAGAATCCGACATCGGCCGTGATGAAATTTCTAGCGGATAATGAAAATTTTCACAGGAAATGTTACTAAAATTTTGAATCATTAATATTAGCACCATTACCCATTTCTCATCTTTAACACAGTTTCTCCAAACTCTACTCCACACCATCCTCTCCATTCACACCATCACAACAATTCAAGAGCTCAATCAATTTTTTTTCTCAAACATCAGCAAGTATTCGATGATGGAGCACCTCTGGGTTCAAATTAATTGAGGTAGTTTTCCACACATTCAATGTTAATTTAGCAATTTAATTTCCATTCCTTCTATATGTTACTTTAGTTATTGATCAAAAACTTGTATATTTTCATGATGTATGCTAAATGTTTTTCATGTTATAATATAGTGTATGTTATTTTTTTCCCATGATGATCCCATGTTTGTAAGGAATAAGGGAAAAAATTAGATTAGGGTTGATTGTGTACACTAATCAACTATTCGTATGAACAAAATATGAATATATGACATCGGTCTCTTATTGTCGGCCTTTGCTACATATAACTGAATTAAGACTGGCATTGTGCATGTCAATAAAGCATGAAATATCTTCAATTTTCGACTACGCAAGCAGGTCAACGTTAGCAACATCAATCACTATAGTTTCCAACGCAGCTTTTACCAATATCCATTATTTCCTAAGTTGACATCCACATCGTCCAAGTATGACTATATTATCTAATTTTCATTTACAATTTTCCAATTCTAACATAAATCTCCTCTCCCGTGTATTGGATGTATAAGGAAAACAACAGTTATCGATGGACTGTAGATGGATGGCTTGTTATTTCACAAGTCACCCTGACCGTGTCAATGCCTTACAACGTAGACAACACGGAGGTTCAATACATTTTATATTTAAATTTAATATCAACCTTATGTATTATTATATATTGTAACATATATTTATAATATATGTTATAATTTTGTGGATTTTAACATGTCATTGTTAATTTTCTCACATGCATTGAATAACAATT
>JAULKJ010303598.1:0-11406 GCA_032355405.1 Rubia balearica | reverse complement strand
GTTTCCTTCTTGACGATGAAGCTTATCCCCCATGGTCTCACTTGTCGACCTTAACTCCTGTTATTTTGAGGCCATATCTAGTATTCATATTTTTAGATTCAGGAGCAGTTTGAAAGGTTTTCCTATTTGGGAATCTCCGGATCTATGCTTATTTTCAACTCCCTGGAGTGTTTCGTCGATTACTACTCCTTTCCTTGTCTTTGGGTGCCTAGGTATCCACCTTAAACCTTTCTTCATTTGAACCTCGCCCTTCACTTTTATTTTAAGGGCATGCCATCCTAAGGTGTTGCTAAATGGATGGATCTTATCAACATCCATGAATTATAAATCGTAGATCGAACCACCGAATGAAAAAAAGGGTACTATCATATAGCTTTATATCGGCTAAGTTCACGAGTTTGAGATAAACAGACTCGAACCACTAACATCCACCATAGGGTACCACCACCTCTTAGGTCCCCTGACTTATTTTACCATATAGGTGAACGATAGACAATAAATTCCCCTTGAACACAGCTTACAACTTTCATCGTACGGTGCTCTCCAAAGAGCAACTCTTCTGAAAATCTCACTCAAAATGTTCTAAGTTGGAATCATCCTAACTAAGGATTCTTATGGTTCCGAAGGATCCAGCTACAGGAGAACCAGGAACGGAGGATCCCCTTTTTTGCCCGACTTCTCTTTGGTTGGTCTTAAGAATGCTGGTTTTAAGAATGAGTGATTGCCCTTCTCCGACCCTTACTGCCCAACTCGAGAGCGGATAATTGATGTGTTCCACTCATTGAACAGGGTTCTATGGTTGGTCCGTGACCCCTGGATACCAAAGGCGCCCTTGGGGTGATCTCGTAGTTCTTATGGGATGGAGATGATGGGCCGGTCCATGAATTTTCCTTCATTTTCTTTTGCTACATTTTGATCAAAATGTTGAAGAGAGATAGTGCATCAAGCAGTTCACTATCATAAGTCATGAGAGTCACCATGTTCGACAAATTAATCACATAAAGATATGTCATTCCACATAAGAGAGGAAATAGGTAAATCATGTTTGGACTTGTAAATCTCAAATCTGACATTATCAGCATTATCCTCTATAATTAGTGTTCCTAAATGAACATCTATTTTACTCCTTGATGTTTTTAGAATGGTCTCCCCAATAAAATTGGGGGTGCACCACCATCGTGCACTATATCAAGGATGTAGAAGTCTGTCGGAAACACTAAATTGCCTACCCTAACTATGACATTCTTAAATATACGTCTAGGGCTAGCTTGGGATTTCTCAGCTAGTTGGAAAACAACCCCAGTGTCCCTAAGTTCACCTATGTCAAGGTTCTCATGAAGGATAAAAGGGATCACATTGATAGAGGCACCTAAATCAATCATAACATTCTTCACAAATTTACCACCTACGAAAATAGAGATTTAAAACATTCCATCACACTTATTGGGTATGTTCTAATGAGCTAAAGTGGCTACTCACCCTCAGTTGACCTAATTTATAAGTTAGTTTGTTCCTTCTTTTAGTGCAAGAATATTTTTTTGTATAGGTTGGAACTTGTTCAATCACATCAAGAATATGAATGCTAACCTCAACCTTCTCGAAGACTTTGCAAATTTGTGCTCCATTGTTTTCCACATTTGGCCTTCCCTATAGAGCAATAGGAAACGGCAGCGGAGGGATCACCATTGCCTCAGTGGTGGGGAGCTTCTTTGAGGGATCCTCCTCAAAAACTAACTTTTGTTCTTTGAGGTCGGTCTTATTGCTTTCCAAAAGTTTGTCTTGCTCTGAAACAATATCCTTCTCAGCCTCGCGTACCTCCTTCCCACTTCTCAACTTAAAGGCACTCACATTCCGTAGATTAACCTCATATTGGGACGGTAGCTTGCCGGATTCCCTAGCCTCATGTCGGCTCACTGAAGTGGAAAGTTGACCAACTTGGACTTCAAGGTTCTTGATACTTGAAGAGGCTCTAGTGCCAAACTCCTCAATCTCTCTCCTTACTTGCTTCACAAGCACGTCGCTATTCTTTGCCAATTTAACTATTGTATCAAGGATCTCCTCCCGGTCGGACTTGTACAATGGGGCGTTAGTGTTGGAAGGTCCTTCTCCTATCGAGTAGGTTTGAGGTGGTCCACCTCGGTTGTATCCTTGGTTTTCAATGACCACCCGAAGTTCGGGTGGTCATGGTATCGATTATTGAAGGATTTTGTAAGAGGTCTTACCTATCACAGCCTTGGTTCCCTTGGAAACCTTATTGTTTACCCTAGAAAATTGCCTATTTCCACCATTGAAATCTAAGGTCTTCACCTATTCAAAGTCTTCAACCACTTACGGACATGTATCGGTTGGATGATCAAGATTGTAATTGCCACACACCTTCATCTGTTGAGCTCTCTCATTCATGATCTTTTTCATCATGGAAGAAAGTACTTGGACTTTTTACTCACACTTAGGAGAGTGAGCGGGCTCCTCTAAGTTCATCAAATGAGATCGAGTACCAAATTGTTTTGTACCGTTGGCCATTTCCTCAAATAATGCCATTGCATCCTTAGGGATATTTTCCAGTATGGATCTATTACATGCCGTATTGACCATTCTCATATCTTCTTCACAAAGTCACTGGAAGAAATAGTACACCAAATCACCATCTTGAATGGATGGTAGGGGAAACTTGGGAACAATCTCTTAAACCACTCCCAATACTCATAGAGGGACTCATTCGCCAATTGTGAAATGTTGGAAAGATGCAACCTGGCGGGAGGTAGTATAGCTAATCCTTAGCTCCATCCCGCAACAAGAAGGGAAAGGATATTAAGTTGCAATCCTCTTACGACACCCCGACGGCTTCGTATTGGTGCACACTAGGTGAAACTCTGGAAAGTGCTTTTTGGGTCTTTATCGGCCATTCCATGGAAGATAGGTAGGCATTGGATTGTGCAGCTCTTTAGCTCGTGAGTTACATTCGATGGCAAAGGTGTAAAGACAATGCACATGGATTGATTCTCCAAGTTAGGAGCCATTAACTCTTTAAGTGTCTCGTTGTCTTTCGCCATCTCAAGAGTCTCCTCAATAACAACATTCGGTCCTTGTGGAACCTCTACCAAAGCTTTCCTTCCTATCCTCCTCTGCCCACTTGCATTTTCCGGTTGGTAGTGTAAAGTTCCTAAGTTTGGGGTACGAGTATGTACAATAAACTAGAACTAGACAATACCAAAACAGAGAGAAATACTAGCAAACATATTAGGAGAATCGGAATAGCTATAGAAAAAGAAAAATACCAAAAACCAACAAAAACTACCAATCAAAAGCAAAAACAACACTAACTACTCTACCAACTAGCAATGCAAGTTAACAATTTATTCTTTAAATTAGCATCCCCAATAACGGCGCCAAAATTTGATCCACACTTTGTGGGTTCGTACTTTTGGGAGAATTAACCTGCGGAGCGCTTTGAATTGAAGGTAGAGATTTGTATTGTTGCTCCCGTACTCACTACCAAACTAACAAATGGTAGATAATGGATTGTTTGTGGTTGTCCTCGTGGATTCTAGTAATTTAAAGGTTAACAAATCCAAGCTACAATCAGGTCATCAATCCGACCACGTGTCAGGAATAGTCAATGTTACAAATAAGGCTGGGAGGGGGGTTTATAAGGTTATCTATCAAATACAAGTATGCAAGAAAATGAGAGTAAACTATATAAAACTAGCACATGAGGATATTTGCGTTACATGACCGGTAGTATATTACTATCCTAGATTCAATCAAATACAATACTTATACACCTATCCTAGTACTTATTTCACATATTATGGTCGATAGTCAAAACTTCCCCTTGTTTATCACACAAAGGTGCACTCTTCTTCTTCTTCTTCTTCTTCTATCGACACATCCTCAGTAATTAGGGAAGTGTATCAACGTCCTTGCCAGTTGTGCAAATCTACTCTTCCCCGTAAATAATTACATCCTGGGCACTCAACTACGAATGGTTCTCCCTAGGCCTATAGAGGCAAAGTGTTGGCACCTCATAGCGACTCTGGGGTTGCGACGACCAAGGTCGAATTACCTCAACCATTGTTGCTACTAACTATCTTTTCCTCCTATCAGGCTACCACTCCAGTTCATACTAGCGTAAGGTCATCGCAGCGGTGCTTATAACCCACATGCATACACTTACACTGTCACAGACTCTCACCCCCATTACCCTAGTGACACTCCCAAGAGGACAATAATAGTGTTCCATACATGAAAAATAGACTAAGGTGTATGCCAACATAGATATCAATAATGCTTATAACAAGAATGTAAGGTACAAGTCAAGCATAATATTCATAAGCATTAAAGGATAGGGAGATATTAGAATCTAACAAAATATCTACCAAGTCGTGAATATAAATTTAAATCCTCAAGATAAATCACTACTCCCAAAGCATTGAACCCAATTGATACATTAGATTTAATAACCTTGGGCAAAACTAGAAGAATTAAACTAAGAGAGAAGGGTTAGTCTCTTTCTCTTCTACCTACGCTTAAGTAAAATAGGATAATGAACTAAAACTAATGCCTAACCTTCAACCCTATTAGAGAGAGGTTCCCTTATATAGTAGATAGGAATTTGGCTTAAAAGGGGCCCAAAAAGGGCAAGAAAATCCTAGATAGCCGCCAGCACAGGCAGTACAAAAGCACATAGCCCGTGCAATAAGGCACGGGCGGTCCTCTGAGGGCACAACCCTGCGTTTCCTTATGGGCCACTAGCTAGAAGCATCTTCTGAGCTTTTGAACTGCACGACCCGTGTGATTACTTGTAATCAGCGGACTGGATGCTTGATTTCAACTTCTGTGCGGTGTAGCCCGTGTAATACCTTGCGCACTGCCAGCTGGGAGTCAATTCCTGTGAAACTAATTAGCGCGGTTGTGAAAATATTCACGTCTTGTAGGATGGTATTAGGATCTTCAATTTCAAGGGGCACGACCTGTGTAATACGATATGACCTGCGTTCATACTTAGCCGCACGATACTTTTGGAACAATCCAATTTAGCTTACATGGCCTGTGCAGTATTACACGGTTGTGATGGTTCTTCACTTTTTTAAGCTTCGACTCCTTTTCTCCTCTTGGAACAATTCCATCTAGTACCACGTTTTGACCCATGGCTTTCTGTTTACTACCATCCTTGCAAATGGCCTTCTATTATCTACTCCTATCCTTACGAATGGCCTTCTACAATCTACGCTGAAATGCTTACGAGCAATCTAAGAAATAAGCTCAAAAAACAAGATCTAAATGCTCGTAAGGGAAGAGTGTCCATTATGTCTAAATAATTCTACAAAACTTAGGATTTAGATGAGAAAATCAACAATGTCTATCTAAACCCTTTCTAATGTAAATCCAACTAAACCTAGAAATCAACTTACCAAAACATACTAAAAAGTGTATCAAATTCATTGGTCAACACATGCTTTTAGGCATAGATCATGATACCTTTTTCGTGGGTTATGACACGTTAGTTTCCTCCTCACCATGGAAGCCTCAAGGGCTTTATGAGCAGGAGCACACCTACCTACCTGAGGTATACCCTAGAGTTCCTCTCAACGGTGAAGGTTTGAGCCACGAGAAAAGATGACCAAGGGAAGGAGAAACCCTGTGAGAATTTTATCAGGTTCATTTGAATGATATATCCTATGAGATGATTTTCTCGGAGATTGTGGTAGCATTTGGTTGGGAGGCTGCAGCCATCCGGTAGCAGTTTAATCCCAAAATCCTAGCTCATAATGGTAACAAAGATATAGTCTTTTGGCACACAATTACTCCGAGGGTTCGAGATGTCAGGGACAAGAACTCCCTGATTATTCACCCCGCTCTTTATTTTATGCACCGCCTCCTTACGGGTACTCTATTCTGTTAAGCAGGGCCGACGCATGTGCTGAATGATGATTCCTGAAACTAATGGTATTTCACTGGCGAGAGTGGAGACTCTGGGCTTTGGAAAAATTTCTCGGTAAAGAGGGTTGTATAGATGGCGAGAAAGGTTAGAGGTGGCGACATCTCTATGGGGGCATGGTCACTCTTTTTGCACAACACTTACATATCGCCACTCCACTAGATTTCAAGTGCATAGGCAAGGATAACTCATTACTCATCGCTCTAACACAAATGCAGAAGTACAATCTGATAGAGATCACTGTTGTGCGTGGAGTTTACCATTGGTTATATGGTAGGAACAAAGTCTAGTTTTTGAGACTTCTTCAGCCCTAGCGGATTAAGCTATAGCTAAATACGCCTATGGAGGACCTAACCATTGATCTAGATGAGGCATGTTGGGCTGCTTTTAAGAGAGAGCTGATTCAGTTACCCCCAATACCCATCCAGGCCAAGGAGGGTGCTCTTCCTTTCACTCAGCCTCCCCATAGGATAAGCATATGCATGTCACCCCACCACTCCCTCCACATCAGTATGAGCATATTCATGGTGAGTTCCCTCTGCTCTCTCTAGATTTTTACAGCCGACCGATACATAGTTGAGGCCAATTTTCGCTGGTAGGATTGGATGATTATAGAGCATAATATCTTTGTCTCCCGGAGCCTCATGGACATGGATGAGAAGATTGACCATCTCTCATCTTGGGTGTTTCAGATAGGTTCCCTTCTACTATCGACTCCTATCCCCATGGTGGTGATGGTCCTTCCTACTCTTGATTGTAAGTCATTTTATTTCCCATTTTGATTTTTGTCGCTTTGTCCTTTTATATTTACATTGAGGGCAATGTAATGTTTCAAGTGGGGGAGGGGTTGAATGACTTACATGCATGTAATCTTGGATGATTTTTGCTACTTTGATTGGAAAAACATGAATTTTTTAAAAAATTTCTAAAATAGAAAAAATAGAAAATGAAAAATCCATCATGCTAAGTTGAAAACTAGAGAGGGAAATTTAGGCAACATTGGGGCCCCAGATAGGTCGAAAACCCAAAAGGGTGTTCTAGGTAAAATTGAGAGGCTAAATGTGGGTGAGATGTGAGCCAAAGAAATATGATGTGTGGTTAGGATGAAAACTCGAAAGAGGTCTTATGTAAACTGAGAGAAAGAGAGAAAAGAAAATAAAATATTTTTTTATATGAATTTTTTCATTTTCCGGTGTTGGATTCATAAGGTTACGATGAACATATGGGTGAACCAAGTAGCCTAACATCATAAGAGTTCTTGGGATTGGGTGATTTAGTGGGAAAGTAAAGTAGTGATATGAAATCTTGATTCATTACATACTTCATTTTAGGTTGATATATTGGTATGCAGTGAAATATATGCTTGAACCATTGATATGGTTTTTACTTCATTCTTTTCCATTGGACATTGGGATTATTAATTTGGGATTTAAATATGGTTTACGGGTATTAGTGAATTAATAAGTGGTAGGTTTGGGTAGAATTAGGGATTTGGGTTGTGGCATGAAATTTTTTATTTGATCTTTGATTTTGGGATTTATGATGGTGAGAGTTTATGTGAGATATTTATTGGGGGGATATTAGTGTTAGGAAGTGAATATGTGAATCTCTTTGTGTTCTTCAATTTTTTCTTACCAGAGGACGAGTAAGGTTCAATTGTGGGGAGGTTTGATGTATTCATTTTATGCGGTAATTTTAGGACATTTGGACTTACTTTTTTTAAACATAGTTTTGTTCTCTATATCATGTATTTTGCCTTGAAATTCTCTTAGGAGAGTTATGAGCGACTTTTGCACTCTTACTACTATTCTAGGGAATTTTGTGTGACGAGGAAAATATATGAAGACTTGAATATTTGAAGAAGGATTGAAGAATTTAAGCATTGAATAATATAAGTGAAGAGTTTAAGATGGGGACTTAGACAAGAAAAATTGAAGATTTGAGATGCGGCCATAATTAGCTATCACGGGTCGCGATAACCCTGCTGAAAGTGGCATATTTTATCATTTTTCTTCTAGTATAAATACCAAATTCTCATTTCTAACTTCTTATTTCTGGAACTTCCCTCTTTCAAACCCTAATTTTCACTTTTATTTCATCTATTTTCATCTAGAATTATTTTTGGTTTGTTTTGGATTATTTGTATGAATTGTAGTAGCTAAGTTATCACTTGGGAACAATTGATTGAAGCTTCCACTCCCATGTAGTGAGAACTCCTATTTCAATTTTTTGTGAGCATTCATTACTTAGCATCTATTGTGATATTAATGATGTTGTTTACTTCATTTATGCGATGAGTTGTTTAAGAATATGAAGTGTTTGTATGATTAAATGCTAAGGTACTAGAAATGTGTACAATTTCTTCTAACTTTTGGCATGAAATCCAAGAGCATGGAATTAGAACTTCTTGTTGGTTAAATGATGTTAATCTTGCTAGATGAATATGTTAATGCGGTTTGTTATCATATTTATCTTAAGGTATCACTGAAAGGTAGAATCTTGAATGTCAATATTTCTAGGTTAAACCTAATGAATGCTTTGTTTGGTTAAATGGCGAGGCATTTTGGTAGAATGCTTGTTGTTTTTATCAAATATATTGGTTCTTTGTGTTTGATGCCATTGATGAAATACCTTTAGGCGTTATTTGTCTAAAGTGATCGTTGGCGAGGTTTACAAATAGTAGTTGATTGCTTTTGTAAATTACTCTTAAGAAGAACATATCGTTTATCTTCAAAATGGACGTGATAGAATTTACAAAAGGTAATCAGTGTGATTGAATGAGTGATTGATCTAGGATCTATAAGAGAATTGGAAGTGGGAATCAATTTCACCAAAGGTTTTGTTAATTGTGATTTTATCATCCTTTGTTAGTTGTTGCATGATTAGTATAATTGCCTTCATATGCTAGTTAACCAGTTTTTCGTTTCATAAAATAGAAAAACCCAACCAAAACCCCCCCTTTTTAACTGTTATATATATATATATGTATATGCTAGTATTCACCCTTATATGCATGAACCCTTAGGAATATCCCTCTTTTTGATAGATGACCCCGATTTCTCACTATATACTTAGTTGTATTTAGGAATCACTTTATGACTAAAAGTTGTATATTTGAGAGGTACGACGACGACCTCCCACGAACCCATCCATTTTGCAGCACAACAATCACAATAGTTCTCATGTCTAGGAAGACAACCAAGGTTGGATGGTACCAATCATATAATGCCTTGAACATGGCCTCCTACCTACAAGCAGGAATGAAGCATGAAAAATTGAGCTCAAATCACCGTCATATAGCCATAAAAATGGCATACTCCACAGAAGAGGATCCTAATACCAAGGCTCAGATGCGTAGGACTACCCCAATCATCCAATATCGCTAGAGATATGTATAAAGGATGGTGAGTGTTACACCTTTGCTAAAAATATTCTATGCTCGGGAGAATACTATCTGAAAGTATTTGAAGATGCACACACCTTCATCCAAAAGTACAAAAACTTCTAATGAATGTAGTTTTCCAATGGAAACCCAAATCAGAAATGACCAGGGTTTACGACACATGAAAGTTCGACAAATGGGGAATCAACAGCATAGGTCCATTCCAAGGTTGGATCAATGGAGAAAAATTCCTTATCATCGCTATTGATTACTACATGAAAATGATTGAAGTGAAGCCTTTGAATAAGATCATAGTCAAATCAGTAATCTTGTTAGCTTTGGAGAACATTGTACTCCCTCTGTCCCTTTTTTGTTATCCTACCACCAAAAGTCAACAAAAAAATTTCCCTTTTATTTTAATCCAACAAACAAAGTCAGGGGTATTTGTCCCACTTGTTATTTTAATCACCAAAAAGTGGTCAATTGATCAACTTTGTAAACCAAGAGCCAAAACACAGTGCTCCACCACCACCGCCTTCATCCTCCGTCGTCTTCACCGGAAAAAAGGACAACTGCCATGGATCCTCCTCAACCGATGAGATGCATCATTAGGATAGATTAGATAAGTGAAAGCTGGCCTAAATATGACACAGGGATCTCTTCTATTCAAATACCTTTGAGTTCCTATATTTCAAGGCAGAGCAAAGTCTTCCTACTTCCAAAATTTTGTAGAAATATTTGACTCAAAGCTTTTATACTGGAAAAATAGGTGGTTATCAATAGCTGGTAGGTTAGTTTCAGTAAAATCCTGCCTTTTCTCCATTCCACATCATATTCTAGCTGTTTTTCCCCTCCCAAAGTAGTTATTACTAAGTTATCTCAGAAAAATAGGTCTGAGAGATTTTTCACTCTATTAAAAAGGCCTTCTCTTTAAGGCTTTGGTGGAAATTCCACCAAGGTTTAGCCCCTTGGACTCAATTCATCTAGTCCTTTCCCCATTCTTATAGAAAGTCACACATTTTCAAAATAATAACTACAGTGGACTATTTGGCTCAAGCAAACACCATGGTCATACATGAAAATGGGAAAGCTTCTTTCTGGTAATCAAATTGGACCAGAAATTGACCTCTAATTGATATAATTCTTGTGAACTCAATAGATATTCCCTTATAGTGTACTATAGCTGAGTTTATTGCTGTAAAACAGTATTTCCTGCCTTCTCTGCTACAGGTACTTCCCTTGGCAACTTTCCAGTTTCTAAGTAATGCCGACACTCACAAAAGATAAGATAGAATGATCTGGAAGCCGAATTGGAGAGGTTTTTTTATTTCAAATCTTCTTTCCAACTGGTAAGAATGAGAAAAGGGATAATGGAATCTCTTAAAATGGTATGGCACTTCAGATAAAATTGCTATATTCATGTGGAGAGTGGTCAGTGCTATCCTTCCATTTGATGATATTCTGGCTTTCATGAAGATCAATGTAGTCTATAACTGTGTTATGTGTGGATGTAATGGAGACTCTCTAGATCACTATTTTAATGAGTGCAGTTTCATTAATGAAATTTGGAATCAAATGCATGCTTCTTTGGGATTACCATTTCAGAAATTTGATAATATTTGGGATAGACTATATGTATACTGGTCTTTCAAAGGTTATACTTCTTTGCATTCCTAACTTGTTCACATTACTCCATCCTTTACCTGTTGGGCTATCTGGAAAGCAAAATACGGTTTCATCTTTGACGGCATTAAGCCTAACTGTTGGGCTCTCAAGTGAAACATCAAACATGATATTTTCCTAACTTACAAAGTTAGGGAGCACTACTCTTAGATGGGATAAATTATGGCACAACATAGGTTTCACACCTAAATTAAGACCACCAACTAAGCAAAACATTTCGAAACATGTATGGGAAAAGCCAGATTCTGGTTTTAAGATTAATGTCGATTCTGCATGGATAAAAAAATCTAACGAATGTGGCTTAGTTTTAATGGTAAGGGATCAAAATGGGATCTTTATAGCTGTTAGAGGTTTTTCTTCTTCGGTTGTATCAAGCATACATGCTGAATCAGGGCTATTG
>JAULKJ010303587.1:0-11406 GCA_032355405.1 Rubia balearica | reverse complement strand
GGTGTGCTTCAAGTATCACATGCCTACACTTTAATGTCAATTCTCTATTCGTCTCAACATTAATGGTATAATTATTATTTTCTAGTCAATTTTAAAAGACTTTGACACTATATAAAAATTAATGTATACATAATAAATATATCATGTGTTAGATTCATTTTAATAACTATTTTCTAAATATCAATTATTCATGCAAAATTATTATACCGGGAACCAATTAGAATTTGGATCTTGACATGTCGGTGGTTTTTAACCGTAGGCATTTTACCAGGAAGTTGGTGGGTTATCATGAATTAGGTCGGGGTGGCTAGTGGTTTTGGGATCCCACAGAAAATGCTCCTTTTATACCTCGGGCGATCTCTTATCCGTCCCCCTGGCAAGGAAGACATTTTATGCAATTTCGAGGCCTTCCACAGGTCTTTCACCAGCAAGATCTAGGATTGATCATGTGGCTGGTCTTACTAGATCTCTTTACCCGGTGGAGGTTTTAGTTTGAGTTCATGTTGTATAGTTAGAGATATTAACGATTAAATTTGATCACTGAAAACTGTGAAAAAATAATTGTGCCAATAATTTTAGTACGAAGGAGAGTATATCCTAGCATCTAACTGACCCGGACCGATGGCCCGGCTACCCAAAACACTATTTTCAACTACTGAGAACATTGCATATACCGTATAAGAGTACGATAGAGGAGGCATTTTGATTTTGTTAATAATAAAAAAAAATAGGGATAAATGAGATACATCACGGATGTAATGATACTGTTCACACCTATAAATATTGATATACACTGTATTTCATTTGTTTAAAAAATATTTTTATATATTCACATTTAAATACACGTCTTTTGATACGATATAAAAAAGAGGTAAAATCTTGGGAAAGACCGTCTTTCCATAAGGTTATGGAAAGACGGGGTTTAATAAAAATAATAAAAGGTTAAAGGTGTTAGTTGCAATATTAAAATTTTATTATGCAATATGCAGTAGTTATAAAATTTCTAACCCAATTCATATAACCCGAAAATTTTATCTTCATTTGTTCTAATTTACACTTTAAACCTTGGTTTTTCTATGACTTATGGAAAGACTGTCTTTCAAGAGACGGACTCTATAAAAATGTCATTTATTATATTTTTCTTAGTTTAGTATTTTTAGGAGATCAACATTATACTTTTTTTTTCATTGGATTTTTTATTGAGGCAGTGTGACCATATTAGTTTAATTTTATTTTTATTAATGAAGCCATAAACTCGGCCATGTTGGCTTAGAAGAGTTTTGGTAATATTTTAATTATTCTTTAGAATATTCAGTTTTATTTTGATTAGAATTAGATTTGGTAGCTTTAGATAAGGTAGATTCATTCAAGAATTCATCCAATATTTGGATTGATTTAATTTGATGAATATGGTCATCATTTATATTTAAATTAGGTAGTTTAGTTAGATATGGTTATACCTTCATAAAGCTGCCATAAGTTGAATCAGATTCCAATTGAATCATAATTTAGGTGATGTATATTTCAATGTCCATTGACAAAGATTCTGATAATAAAGGCTGAAATTTTGAACTCATTTCAGATAGTGTTGATAGTTTGCAACAAACCGCCTGATGTCTAATTGGAAAAATTAAGAACTATGTCCATTTTAAAGTTAAAAGCTCTACCAGTAAAAACCTGACATAATTGTTTTATTAAACCGTAGTTTCCTACGTAGACCTCCCTAGCACGAAAAGAAGTTAGGTACCCTGACCATGCACATAGAGGGGGAAAAAAGACAAGTATTCAAGCTATGCAATGATTTGTAAAATAAAATGTGAAATTTTAGCCACAAAATTTTAGAATATTAAAGTTAATGATGTGTACAAACAACTCAAAATTAAAATAATAGTAAATGAAGACACATATCAATAAACAACTATCAAATGTACACAAGCAAAATACAAGGAAAAGGATGAGAACCTTTAGATTTAGCAAAGGTGATGGTTCAAGATAACCAATGGGCTGATCCAAAGCCCTATATGCAGCTTCAATGAGTGCACATGCGGCATGTGAGCCAACCGGGTGTCCGTCTAATCCGTTCATAGATACGAGTTCTCCGGTCATTGGTAGGGGTGATCATGGGTCAGGTGTGGGTCGAGTCTAGTAAGCCCCAGACCCGACCCTAAGAAAAATTAGTTACACCCAAACCCAACCCAACCCGTAGGGTCTAAAATTTTTAAATCCGTACCCAGACCCGATGGGTCTAAACGGTCCTTGGGTGCAAAATGGGTCTAATATTTTGTTTTTTCCTTCCCTAAATAAAATATATTATCTTAAATGCAAATAATTGAAGTTCAATATGTACTAGAATTAATTTTTCAAGAAAAAAAGTATACAATACATATTATTTTTTGAATTTGAAATAAAAACACAAAGATAATATAAAAGTAATTTAGAAAGTAGAGTAAAATTATACATATATTTAGGGTTATATGGGTGTGTGGGCCGGGTCTGCATCTTAGAATTTTAGACCCGGACCCCTATTTAAAAATCTAGACTCATGCCCGAACCCGATGGGTCTAAAATTTTTTTTACCCACAACCGACCCAATGGTCTAGACCCTGTAGGTCTGGGTCGGGGTCTAGACCCATGATCACCCCTAGTCATTGGAAGATCCTCTAAAATCAGGCAACTTTTTATAATGCCTGGTAGTTGCATCTTGAATTACCAACCATAATTTTAAAAAATAAAATCATTGCTATTTGCACCACCCTTTAGTGGAATGTGGGTGAAGCAAATCTTGAAATTGTAAAAAGGTAAGAAGTTCTATATATATATATATTTATTTATTTATATGTGGTGTAAATAGAAAGACACACCTACCTACCTACTAGTCAAAGGTTCATTATGAAATTCCGTGTATCAATCTATATATTCCTATGTTGCATGTTCATGAAAATGAATATTTGGTAAATTAATCTTTTGCAGTTTTTACTTATTTTTACACATTCGAATATAGTTTTCACTCCATACATCTAATCAAAGGTAATCATATGTATATGATTAAATAATTTTATTAAATTTATTGCTAAATTTTTTTTAATAAGTTTAATAGGTCATTAATTATTACAATATTTACTAGTGCACCATATTCACACGTTCTTGTTAAAATTGCCATTTTCTACGTTATTAATAACCATAATGCTAAACTAGCATAGATAAGAGGGTGCCTAATGCCTAATATTCATCCACAATGAAACTAC
Source organism: Rubia balearica (assembly GCA_032355405.1). NCBI lineage: Eukaryota > Viridiplantae > Streptophyta > Magnoliopsida > Gentianales > Rubiaceae > Rubia > Rubia balearica. Next base: position 8,161 of record JAULKJ010303587.1, on the reverse strand, counting down.
TCTTTGATTGTGCTGATACATGGATATTACTCTATGTGTATTGGATTGATAATTACAATGAATATTTATGCCCTAATTAATGGTACTCATGCAATTGTTATATTGGAGTGAAAAGAAATACATTTTCTTTTATATTTTATTATGATATTAAAGGGTATTTTACAATTAAATTTGACTATTTAAAATTATTTTATTTTCACAAAGTTTCATTTTAGACCGGCTAACCTTAGACGAGGTAATTTTATCATTAATATGACTAATAGAATGATTTAATATTCATTTTTTGTATATTGCATTGAGTTCCATTAAGAAAAACTTTTTTAAAATGAGTCTCAATATAAAAATAATTATAATCCAATCTTAATAATTATAAAAATGTAATTTATTTATGGTTGGTCTAACTGTTATTTGCTCTAGCAAGATCTTTTATTAATTTTATTTTGAAAATTGGTAAATAATTATTGAAAAATTAATTGCAAATAATACTGAAATTACATAAAATGTAATTATTTTATCATTAAATTTTATTAAACATTATATACTACACGAAAATGTTATGTAGTGTAAATTTTTTAATTAGAAATAAAAGATAAAAAATGAAAAATTAAACCAATTAAATTAAAAGTACACACATTCATTACAACAAATTTTCAAAAAGTAAATAAATAATTTAATCAAAAAGTAATAAAAATGTGTTCATCAAAATATTGACATTTGACTAACATTGATTATGGTGGTGTAAATAGCAATTCTCTTTGTTTATACCACCTATAAATCTAACACACCTATCAAGGATGGTGTAAGTAGCAATGAGTATTGCTATTTGCACACCCATAAAGTAGGTGTAAATAACTTTGGAATTGTAAAAAGGTGAAAGTTTTAGTAGGTACATATGTGGTGAAAATAGAAAAACTGTGGCTATTTATACCAATATGTTAAATGTGAATCATGAAATTCGTATTTCAACTTTAGAGATAGCGCATTTATCTAGTTATTGACTATGCATATTTGACAAAATTAATTTTCTATATATTTTTATTTATTTTAAGTTTAATATATTAATTACGTCATAATTTGTAATCAACTTTATTAAAAAAATTCAACATTAATAAAATTTAAAATATTAAAATGTACCATTGTAATTTGGTCGGCAAAGAAGAATATACTTGACTCTCTCTAATTACAAGTCCATCTAATTTTTTTTGTGTGATTAAATTTCTTAGCCAACCTTGTGATTTGTGTGATGAAAGTACTGGTAATTTGGACGGTAGTGAAAACTATAGTGGACTTATATGACTATATATGTGTATGTTATGTATACATGCATAGCATAATCTAAGCCATGGATGGTTGGATAGGGGATTTTTTCAGTTATAATGATAAAAATTAAAGCAAACGACATTATGAGGTATTTAAACTTGTTATTTATATGAAATTTATTTTTTCATATATCCAAATTCATTTATATTATTTATGTATATTCTTTAAAACATCATTAATTTTTTTTTCTCCGTGTAGTACGAATATGCAAACGATCAATAGCATTATCATGTAATTTAATTTGTTATTGGTATAACATTAATTTTGTCATATATTAGTTGTGAAAGTTTTTATTTATTTTGCCCGTTTAGGACAAAAATGCAAAAGAACTAAATGGTGACATGGAAATGAAAATGATGATCAGATGCTCGATCTTGCATGCGAATTTTCAAATGAATTGGTAAAATTTTAAATAACCTATTATAATTTATATATTATAACAACCAAATCATATTTTCACATGGTAAATCATTATAACCTATTTTATAAATTTTTGATTAATTTTATTTATTAATAAAAATAATTTGTTATTAGGCATTCATGTCTCGCAAAAATTTAATTGACTAGGTTCAAAGAAGAGGTTGAGTTCTTGGATATGTTATTGTGATCAAAAGGTCCAGGAGAAAAATTCCTACCATTATATTTCATTGTGATCGTGGTGGTACTTACAAGCCTAAAAAATCTCATTAAAAAATACTGGCACAAGAAAAATTGGTTGTCCATTCCAATTGGAGGGGAAGTACATGTGTATTGATGATTATTGGAGGGTAAGGGTAATATGTGGAGTACATAATAACAAGCATGGGCTGCACCTTGAAGGTTACCCTTATGCAAGGCAATTATCAGCAAATGAAGTTCAATTAGTGGAACATTTGATAGCAATGCATGTGAAACCGCAAGATATTTTAACGTCTATGAAAAGGAAAAATCCGAATAATGTTACCATAAAAAATCATATACAATGCACGCCAAAAATTTTGGACGATGGAGAAAGCAGGTAAAACTCAAATGCAAGTTGTTATGTCTTTTTTACAAGACAATGGTTATGTGCACGAGAGTCGTACTAATAATGCAACAAATGAGTTGGAAGAATTAGCGTGCATTTCATCCGAAAATCATTGGAGAAATGGCGTGTATTTCCACGTGTCTTGTTGATAGATGCGACAAATAAAAAATGATACTCGATGCCCTCATCGAAATTGTTGATGTAACTTCTACCAACATGACATTTTGCGTAGCATTCGCCCTTATGCACAAAGAGAATGAGTCCAACTATATTTGAGTATTAAATTGTCTGAAAGCGACAATAGAGGGATGCATTACCCCACATGTTATCATCACGGATCGGGAGTTGGCATTGAGAAAGCATGCAAGAATGTGTATCCGGATGCTAAAGGATTACTCTGTAAATGGCATATCTATGGAAGTATTTTGAGAAAGTGCAGGTCATTGGTACCATCAAGCCAATGTTGGGATTTATTCTTCCAATCATAGAATGCAATTATTCACATTTTCAGGTGTTTTTGGTTACATTGATGATAATTGACTGAAACTATATAAAGAAATATTTGTATCTATTTGGACTGATCGATTTCTTAATTTTAGAAATCACACCACAAACATAGTTGAGAGTCATCATGCTAATTTGTTTTTTAAAAAATACCTAGAGTCATCACAGTCAGATTTAGAGACATCACTGCTTTATATCGACCGAGTCATTCAGTCAATAAACACATCAAAAGATGACGGATTTATTTTTTTAAAATTGTGGATGTCGATTGCGCACAAGTTGTGGCCTTCCATGTGCACACGAGCAGGTAACATATTTTAACAATGATCATCCTATTCCACTTTATTCGATTGATATATTTTTGAGAAAACTTGACTTATTACCTTTCATTTCTCTAAAAAATGAGAATTTTGGTTGTGAGCAAGAGTTTCATATGTTTAAGGATTAGTTCAAGAAACAATAAAGAACTGGTAAATTAAATATATTGAGAAAGTTAAGGGAGATGATTGTGCCATCTACAACTTTGATCCGTGAGGCAATCGTGCAAATAAATATTCGCAGGCGTTCCACTTCAAAGAACAAATTTCTCATAAAAACTCATGCAGATCCAACTATGCCCACTCAAGATCCTAGTAGATGCAGTTGTTCGGCTGCATCGAGATTTTCCAAGCCAAATGCTTTTCAATTTCAAGGGTTGCGTTGAGTTTAGCACTGAGTAAACCACCCCCTACACACAATCTAGGATGGAGGGTTGCAGCCAAATTTGGATTTCTCCTCTTGGGTGACCTGGATAGGATGCCCTTGGTATGAGCTGGGGTTTAGACTTCGTCTGTACTACAAAGGACATTGAATCAATGATCCCTATCAATAGTTGAACAGGCCTGTGGAGGGGGATTTATGAGAGAGTGATCAGGTATCCCGCGACCTTAAGGGTTTATGCTATCTATGTCAAATCTATTTTTAAATGGATTATGGCACCACGTGTGCTACGATTCGCTTGGATGGCTCTCTCTTAGCCTTTTATTTAGCTGGCTATCAATCTTCACCCAGGAATTCGACGCAGGATTTGACGAAGGATCTTCTCCGGTAACACCCTTCATTCGGAGCTCGATGCTGACAACCAGCTTCCTTGAAGATCTTGAAACATTAACATGAGATCCCTGCATAGCAGTGACATCCAGAACTTGTCCATTCGGTATCACAACCGTATTGAGCCCAGTGCTTTGAGATCTAAGAGAATTGACCATTTTCTTGGTTCTCTTGTTCTTTTTCTGTACAATTATTGCGCTTCTTCACTGCATTCTAGCTTCTCACCCCTTCGTTTCTACACTGCGTATTGCCCGTGGAAGCGCATATAAACCAAGGAATCCACTATCTGACTAATAGGTCTAATTGGTCATACTAATTGATACATATAGAACTCGCTTGGGCCACATCATCAATTCCTTAGTCGTGATCAGCTAAAGGAACCCCTGAAGTGTTCCTAAGGAAAAAATCTAAATGGTAAAGTCAGTAAAAGTGTATGTCTTTCTAATGAATAGTAAAATAGGTCATACCTCTATATGTATGTCGGCTACTTCCAATGTGATTGCCTAGGGTTAGGATTCTATTTGCTTGTTAAGCAAGTAGTAGAATTTGACTAAGATTAGAACACCTTTGGAATGTAGGACAAGATAGGTCTATTGATGGAAAGTCTGATAATTGATAACACTCTAGGTCTCGACCCAACAGTAGTGGCCCATTTTAGATAATTTTTAAATTATGATATTTTAGTTGGAAGAGACAAAAAATAGAAAACATGATATTTTTTGTGGGAAGAAGAGAGTAACTTAAAATTAATTTTTGATTTTGGATTTTTTTAAAAATTTAATGTATCAAAGATTTTGAGTAAATGATCTTTTTATGATTGTAGAGTCAATATCTAACCTAATTTTCTCTCTTTTGTTTCAGAAAACTTAGATCAATCGATTAAAGTTTTTTTAAAACTGTCAAAAAGAAAGTAGAAATTATTAATGGTTTCTCAGACCCCTCAAAATAAAAAATAGTAAATAACTAAAATAACTAAACTTTTCAAAGTTTATCATTATAAAAAGCTTATGTACCTTATAGGGGATAGCAATGGGGCAGGTTTTGGTGGAGGTCCGCCCCGCATCCATCCCAATGAGGTAGCTATGGAGGTAGTTTTAGTGTAGGTGGGCAGGTATGGGTATGAAAATCATACCCGTCATGGGTAGTGGGTCGGGCATGAATATTAGTTGACACCCACCCCACTAAACCTGTTATATACCCATAAATTTGATATAAATTAAATATTATTCATCCATATTGCAAATATTTTACCTATAATATTTTCATGTAAATATATTTATTTATTTTAATATAAAATTTACTTTAAAATAAATTTTAGCTATTTTGTAAATATAAATGAGATGAGTACAATGGGTATTAAGTGGGTTGGGAAACCCAGGGGCGGGTATGGATTTTGTATAATATCCGATGGGGCGGGGGTTAATTTTAACTTTTTACCTGCCATGGGTGATGAGGTGGGTAAAGTTATAATATTTTTGGTGGGGATAGGTATAAAGGTACCATACTTGCCCTGCCTCATTGTCATCTCTAGTACCTTAGAAACTTACTACCTAACAATGTATTTTTTTAGATCCGGTGAGGAAACTCGGGGGTAACGAGGATACTAGGGTAGGGGTGATAGGGGTGGGATTGGGGTGGAGGGGACCGCACGACTAGGTTGTTCCGAGGTGGCGGCCCTCTCCAATGGTTGTCTTTGGGGTTGCTTTAGAGAGAGAATCAGGTTAGCAATGTATTTTAAAGGGTGATTCTATTTGCACTACCCTTATTGCTACTTACACCATTTTTAATAGGTTTGCCAGCTTTATAGGTGGTGTAAATAAAGAGAATTTTCATTTACACCACCCTTATTAATGTTATTCATATCATGTCAATATTTTGATGAACAATTTTTATTACTTTTTGATTAAATTATTTATCAACTTAGTTTTTTAAATTTATTTTATTGAATGTTTTAACTATTAATTTTATTGATTTAATTGTTCATAATCACTCATTTTTAATTAAATTTTTTACAATACAGTAGTTTTTTCTAATTTATATAATAATGTTTTCCATTATGTAATGTTTAATAAAATCTAATGATAAAATAAGTATATTTTATATAATTTCATTAATATTTGCAATTTATTTTTTAATAAATATTTTTCATTATTTAAAATAAAACAAAGAAAAGATATCCAGCTAGACTGACTAACAGTTAGACCATTCATAAATAAATTATTTTTTTTATAATCATTAATATTGGATTATAATTATTTTTAAGTTGTTGAAGTTAAAAAAAATATTATAGAAATTTCATAACATATTCTTTACCATTTTGGGTAACAATTAAAATGTGTCATTTTATGTGGGATGAACGAAAATAGATAGTGTAACAATTAATAATTCCGGGATGGAGGGAGTACCTCTTTACCTATAGTACTCTCTTCATCAATACTACTCCATGAAATCCCATTCAATCTGAATCCTGTGATAAAAAAAATATAGCTCTTCCCTTCAATTTTCTAACAATGGTTCTGTTTGCATGCAAAATTTTTTTAAACATGTTTAACCATCCATAATTTAACTACATATAATAGCAGACATATGTGAGATGTCAATATATTTTCTGTAACGTATAGCTTCTAGCAAGTACAATTTTATAGTCTATTATTATATAGAATTAAAGTTATCTTTGGTCCAATATAGATTGAAAAATTTTCAAACCAATAATAAAATGGAGCAATGGTTAAAAAACAGAGTGAGTATTTTTTTATTGGGTTAGATACCTTAACTAAGCAATGTTTAATCCAACTTAAATTTGTCGAGTTGAATCAGAGTAAGATGAAATTAAATTCGAGCTAAAACTCTTTCTCTTTCTAACATCTCTCTTCTGTACTTCTCTCTAAACGACTCCCTGTAACGGCTATTTCACTGTTCCATTTTCGATCAACAATAACTCATCTCTCTCTCTCAACACTGCCCTGACTGAGCCCTTACCGCCGCTATAGCGGAGCCTCCGCCTAAGACCTTCTCCCAAGCTATTCAATCAAGAACACCACTGATTGCCTATACCCTACCTACCATGCCAAACCTCACATCTACCACACAATATAAAGGCGAACTGTCAGTCCTGTACTCGCCAGACCAAATCCAAGTGCTAGCAGGTCACTACTCCAATGCCCTCATTGGAAACTTCCCAAAAGGTCGACCTACGATGGATAAAATCGAGGGAAATATGAGGACGATTGGGTTTTCCGATAGTTATCAAATTTGGGCAATTGACCATCGCAATATACTGCTCAGATTTCAAAGGAGGACTACCAGAGGTGCTGGATTAAGGGTGTTTGGTCGTTCAACGGAATTGCAATGAGGGTTCTAAAATGGACACCCGATTTCAAACCTCATATGAAATCTTCCATCGTCCCAGTGTGGATCACCTTAAGGAATATCCCGCTCTACTACTATAACATCCCATCGATTGAGGCGATCGGGAATTAAGTTGGAGTGTACATCAAAATGGATTTGGCTACAAAAAGGCTAACCAGACCCTCTGCTATTAAAATATGCATCCCAGTTAATTTGCAAAGTCAGCTGACTCAATTCATCAGGTAAGGTTCAATTATGGATAATGAGAAGTATGATATTGAGTATGAGAATCTACCTGTCTACTGTGGCTATTGCAAGAAAATAGGGCATGAAATGTCTAACTGTAGAATGGCTAATCCGGATTTGGCTAAAAAGTTTTATGCAAGAGCTAGGTTTCCACGGAATGATAAGAATGAAGAGGGAATTTGGAAACAGGTCACAGAACATCTGAAACATACATCTGGAATTACAGTCTCACAAAAGCAAAAATAGTATGATAACCAGATACTTGCAAGGACTGATATACATGAAGAAAATGATCTTAGGAAAGATATCTATGGCACACATGGATCTCCAGTTTCACCAATCAGTAGTTCCGTTTGCCCCTCTAAGAGAAAATATAACAATTCCCCAAGGATTCAAACTGAGTTGAGAAAGGAAGGCAGCGCAATAGATGAGAAGCATGAGAAATCTCCCAAAACATCAGACAAACACCTGGAAGAATGTACATCAGCTCAATCTAACCATTCATCAAGTGCTTTCAAAGCCAAAGATGACTTACTAGGTATCTTTCTAATCTCCAACTCGAAAGAACAAGACTCTAATGATCTGCAAATGTCTTCTCACGGGTCTAGCCCTCTTGAGGGAAACAGGTTCTCTGTTCTGCTCGAAGGA
>JAULKJ010303577.1:0-11407 GCA_032355405.1 Rubia balearica | reverse complement strand
GTGTTTACCCCCCGGACACCGGGGGCATTGTCTTGCAGGTCGGACTCGGTTCAAGGGATCACGAAGAGAGACTACTAGTGGTGGTAACATATTCATCAGGTGGACCTTAGCTGATATCAAAGGTATAATTCCCTCAAATTTTATGCACTGAATACTATTAGAGGAGGGTACGAAACCCTTAAGGCAACTTCAATGGTGGTTAAACCCACCGATGATGAAAGTAGTGACGGGCGAAGTCCTCAAGCTACTTAAAGCCGAAGTGATATACCCTATCTATGATAGTACTTGGATAATTCATACCCAAGTTGTGTCCAAAAAGAGCGGGGTGATGGTGGTAGAGAATATGAAAGGGGATTTGGTACCCACCCGTATTCAAAATGGGTGGCGAGTATGCCTAGATATCGCTGCTTAAATGCGGTGAATTGTAAGGACCATTTCCCCTTAATCTTAATTGATCAGATGTTAGAGAGGTTGGACGGTCACACTTATTATTGCTTCTTTGATGGATATTTGGGATATTTACAAATGGCTATTGATCCAAAGGACCAAGAAAAGATCACCTTCACATGCCCTTTTGGAACTTTTTCCTATAAACACATGCCATTTGGTCTTTGCAATTCCCTGGGCACTTTTCAAAGGTGCGTGGTTAGTATCTTTTCGGAGTTCATTCAGTGCTTTGTAGAGGTCTTCATGGATGATTTCACCATTCATGGAGACTCTTTCGATAGTTGCTTACATAATCTATCATTAGTGCTAGAGAGATCTATCGATACTATTCTTGTATTGATTTTTGAAAAGTGCCACTTCATGATAGAAAAGGTTATGGTGATAGGCCATGTTGTGTCATCCCAAGGTTTAGAAGTAGATAAGGATAAAATGGATACCATTAACTCCTTACCCCACCCCACTAGTGTCAAGGATATTAGGTCATTCTTAGAACATGCCAGGTTCTACCGGTATTTTATTAAGAATTTTTATAAAATCTCATCCCCTTTATGAAAATTGTTGGAAAAGGATTTGGAGTTTATTATTGATGAGAGAAGGATACGAGAGTCTTTGAAACTTTGAAGGGAATGCTTCTGACTTCCCCTATCATACAACCACCAAATTGGTCCATTCCCTTTGAAATAATGTGTGATGCTAGCGATTGTGCCATAGGTATGGTACTTGGCCAAAGAGTAGGGAGGGTACCACATGTTATATACTATACCTCAGTAACTTTAAATGATGCATAACGTAACTATTCCACAACCGAAAAAGAGTTTCTAGTTGTAGTATTTGTCTTGGAGAAGTTTAGATTCTATTTTCTTGGCACCAAGGTTATTGTTTACGTGTATCATGCGTCAGATGATAAAAAAAAGAAGTAAAACCTAGACTTATAAGGTGGATCCTCCTTTGAACGATTTGACCTTGAGGTGAGAGACAAAAAGGGTAGTGAAAATATGGTTGCTGATCATTTGAGTAGGTTGATGCCCCCCGATAGCCCAGATCCCACCACATAAGAAGATAAATTATAACCCATTCGGGAAGAGTTTCATGACGAGCAGTTGTTTGGGGTAACAACTAGCCAACCTTGGTATGCTAATTTAGTGAATTATCTAGCCACTAGGAAGTTTCCCAGTTCTTATGACAAGGCACATAGGGATAGGTTAGTGAATCAAACAAGGGTATATGTGTGGGACGATGCTTACTTATAGTGGCACTGTGCCAACTAAGAGGTTAAGAGATGCTTTCCCAAAGATGAAGCGGAATTCGTCCTCAGATTTTGTCATTCTTCCCAAGGTGGTGGCCATTTTGGGTAAAGAAGAACCATTCAGAAGGTAGTGGAATGTGGTATTTATTGTCCAAAATTATGGAGATATACCCAAGATTTTGTCTAATATTGTGACAATTGCCAAAGGATGGTGTCATCTCATTTAACAATGAGATGCCCTAGACCTTCCTTATTCCTTGTGAGGTCTTCGATGTTTGGGGGATGGATTTCACGGGACCCTTTCTCAATTCCCAAGGGAACCACTATATTCTAGAGGTACGTGTCAAAGTGGGTAGTGGAAAAGGTAACAAAGAGCAATAAATTAGGAACAATGATAAAATTCCTCAAGTGCAACATCTTTTCTCGGTTTTGCATCCCCCGAATAGTGATTAGCAATAAGGGAACTCATTCCTGTAAATGACTTATGGAGTCCTTGTTGAAGAAATATAGAGTAACCCACAAGGGATCCACAGCCTACCACCCCCAAACAAATGGGCAAGCGGAGATTTCCATTGGGAAAATCAAGGAAATATTTGAAAAGACGGTGAACCCGTTGAGGAAAGATTGGAGTGCCAAATTTGATGATGCACTCTGCGCCTACCAAACAACACATAAACTACGATAAGTATGTCACCTTTCTGGATCCTTTTTGGTAAAGGATGCCACCTCCCACTTAAACTTGAGCACAAGACATATTGGGTCCTGAAATGCCTAAATATGGACTTAAAGGAAGCCAGAGAACATAGGAAATTGCAAATTCAAGAGCTTGAAGAGATTAGGCACAACTCCTATGAAACCGCAAAAAATCACAGGGAAAGGAGAAAAGCATGACACGACAAGAGGATTGTGAAAAAAATATTTTGAGGTAGGACAAAAGGTCCTTGTTTACCATTCTCGACTTATTTTCTTTCTGGGTAAATTGCGGTCAAGGTAGGAGGGTCCGTGTGTGATGACCAAAGTTTATCCTCATGGTGTGATATAGGTTGAAGATGAGATGGATTGCACCAAATTGCTAGTCAATCAGCGAATTTTGAAACCTTATTTCGAGTTGGTAATTTTGGAATAATTAGAAGAGGAAAATCTCCTCCTTGAAGATCCTGTCTATGAATGAACTTTTCTAAGGTAAATAAATTGCGGGGATGACACTAAACTTACCCATTTGTAGTGTTTTAAAATTTCATTATCTCATTTTTCTTTTAGATAATTTTGTAGAACTCGATTATGCTTAGTCTTGTGTTTTTTTGATAGGGAACATTTTGATCAAAGGATGGCACAAGAAGTCAACATGTCCTAACTCTATTGGTGCAAACATCAAAATCCCCCCCACTACTCCCATGAAGACAAAAGAAAATTGTCTATGAGACACTACTTAATCTTCATAGGAGTCATACTTCATATCACTTGGCGTATTTTAGGTGAACAACTTTTGTTCCTAAGTATTCCCTTTACCTACCCCACTTTTGATTTCTACACTCTGTATGATACATTGGGGACAATGCAAAATTTACGTGTGGGAGAGGGAGTAGTTAGGCACTTATAAGTTCTAGCAAAAATTTAAATTATTTTGGTTATTTTTATTTATTCTCCCTGTAGTATGAAGCCTACTTTGGGGCATTTTGTGCTAGACAAAAAAATGAAAAATGAAAAAAAATACCCGGCTATGTCAAAAATCCAAAAGGTCGAGTTAGAAAAAAGGTGAGGGTGAGATTTGAAAACGAAAAAAAAAGTGTGAAGTTAGAGTGAAAACCCGAGGGGACTCCTAGGAAAAATGAGGGAAATTGAACTTATTCTATGCTTCTCTTAGCTTGTCTATATGGTAGCTTCTTTGGCAGAATAAGCTAGTTTTACACATTCACATATTTAACCTTGCCTTTGAATGACATGTTGGTTGTTTGGATTGTCTTAGTTTTTGGGATATGAGAGTGTGAGATATTCTTTTGTCTCGGGAGCTAGCATAGTTTATTAATAAAATTTTGGGTGTTTTGGGAAAACGTTTGCATGCTATTTTACTCTTAGATCTTTGCTTTTTATTGTTTACTCGAGGATGAGTAAAGGTTTAAGTGTAGGGGATTCGATGAAATGTTAAATTAATGTATTTTCCTTGGCATTTAACATCTCCTTTGTTATCTTTTGTGTGATAGTTTTTTAGATTTATGTAGGTTTACATCGTATGGGGTTTGGATAATCAATTGTGGTTTTTCATATCTAAATCCCTCATTTTGTATCCTACTTTTGGTCTAACGAATTTTATGTCCCAACGAGCATCTAGATCCATTTTAGTGAGTCTTTACTAGTAGATTGCTCATAGGCACTTCAAACAGTTTTAGAAGGCTATTCACAAGAATGGCAAGAGATTATATTAATTCATTCGCAAGGATGGTAGAAGATTGAAGGCCACGAGCCAAACACGTGGTAGTAGATTGATATGCAGAAGAAAATGAGCTAAGTTTAGAATAAAAAAAGACTGGCATGACTCAATTAGATTTGCATGGCCCGTTCCATGCCCGTGCCGAGAGGACAAAGTCCAAATCATGGGCCGTGTAATCCTGCACTGCCCGCACACTCACAAAGGAAGGATCAAGTCTCCAGGCCACGAGAAGTGAAATATTGCATGACTTATGCACTTAGAAGATGGTGGACACAACTCAAGTCCGTTGCCTGCGTACTTTTGCACAGGCCACATTCTCAGAATCGTGGACACTACTTAAGTAAGGGGGCCGTGCGTTCAGATGGTTCGGGTAACACCTCAAATCTGTTGTCCGTGTGCTTTTCAATAGGCCGTACAGCGTCTGCTGGGGTTTCCTAGATTTTCTAGCTTTTCTAAGGTCCAATTCCACCCACTGTATAAGACACCTTTAGTCTCCTAGGGCTGAAGTTCGATCATCATTATTATTCTAAAGTAGGTAGGAAGAAGAAGGTTATCTCTTAGCTTCATTTATTTTTCTCTAGTTTTTCCTTACGGCATTAAATCCAATGATTGCTTTAGATTCAATGTTGACCCGCCCCCTCCTGGCGTTGCTAATAAATAAGCTTTTCATGGGAGATCCACTAATTAAGCCGAGAGAGGACTATGAGTCAAAGATAGAAAGATTTGTAATGTTGCTCCCATTCTTACTATTACACTACAAAAAGGTGTAGATAATAGCAACTACCGAGATCATCCACAAAGATATTAGAAATATAATAATCAACTACACAAAGCCGCAATAGGGTGGTCAATCAACTCACGTGTTAGGAATAATCAATGTTTGTAAGACAAGCATTGGGGCCGGGGGGGTTGAGGTTTGCTAACAAATAATAACATGCAATTGATGACGAGAATAAACTATATCACTTGGGGAATATTTTCCTAACATGATTAATATCGTTTCGATCCTCGATGGTCAACACTATACCTATCACGTAGGGTATGGATGCATCGGTACTGCCTTCGTAATTAGAGGAGTGCAATGATGGCTCTGTCTGCCATGCAGATCTGAGTCTCCTGGTACAATTACATCCCGGGCACTACACCACAAATGCTTCTCCCTTGGCCTATAAAAGAAAATGGGGTTAAGCACTTTATCGATGACTCTAGGGTTGCAAAGCTGACTCTAGTTTTCTACTTTAACTATCTCTACCTGTAACCCTTTAGACCAACTCACCAGCTTATGAGTGCATGGTCGATCGTAAAGTTTACTCGGAAACCCACGTGCACATATCCACACGGTTCTAGACTATTGTTACCCCCCAAAAGTATCTAGGCTTCCTTCCCCAGGGGTATTAATAATTGCACCAACATGAAAGTAGAGTATGGTGTGTGCTAACTTAGTGTGACAATCATGCAATTAGCGAGAACGTGAAGAAAAAGGCAACATAATAATCACAAAACACATAGAAATAGGTAGATCTAAGAAATCTCACAAAAGAAGCATTAAGAAATGAATAAAAATATAATCCCCAAGTTAATTAACTACTCCCTAAACATTGAATCCAAGTATTTCATTGGAGTCAACAGTTTTAGGCAAAAGAAAAATAAAGAGAAGAAAGAAAAAGAACCTAGAGAGAAGGAAGGGTATTTTCTCTCTCTAGCCTTCTTCTAAAGACGAAAAATGAGAATAAACTTAAACTCCAGTAGACAAAGGTCCATATGTATAGTAGTAGGCACAAATGGCCAAAAAATCCTAACAACCGTAATTTTCACTGCTAGGGAAAATGGAATGGTCTGTACAACCTCGGGTAAAGTGGGCTATGCACCACTGCACGATGCATGCAACCTCGTGCAAGGCAAGGCATACAGACCTGCACGGGCCGTTGGCTGTGCTTGGTCTGAAACTTTTGATTTGCGTGCCCCGTGACATTTGGCATGACCCGATGGATGGAAGGAATTTTGCTCATAAAAATGGCGTGACTCATGCTATTTCTCACACCCAATGGGCTGCTCTTCACTTTGGGACTTGGAACGATACGAACCATATAAAATGCAGCGACCCATGCCCATGCCTTGCCCTTTGGTAATGATTTTGGACTCTTGGTGTAACGGTCAGCATGGACATTCATGACTCGTGTAAGGCCTTTTGCACGGGTAGTACAAGCAACTTTGGATGAACTTGCACGGCTGGTGTTAGCTTCGTGCACGGCTGGTTTGACAGATTGGCACCATTTTTCATTTTTGGTCTTCTTGAACTTCAAATTCACCTTTCCCAGGCTCAATTCCATCTACTACCATGCTTTGGATTCTGTTCCCTTCAATCTACTATCATTCTTGCGAATGGCCTTTATATTTTCTACCATCCTAGCGAAGGCCATTCTACAAAAAAAAGATGAAAAAGTTTTCACGAGCAACCTACTAATAAGATCACAAAGGAAAATCAAGGTGTTCGTGAATACAAAGTGTCCAGTAAAATCAATTAAGTCTAAAAAACTCGGGATTTAGACAAGAAAACCAATAAGGGTTGTCTAAACCCTTTGTCGTGTAAACCTAACTAAAACCAGCAATCAACCAAACGAAACATGATAATAAATTTGTCAAATGCACCGTTTCACGCATGTATAAAGATGTACACCAAATGTATCTAGAGTAGTTTATTTCTTGGGGTAATATTTGTATTCATGACTTGATGTTGACTTTGTGAGATTCTTAGATTATCCTATCTTTATATCCTATGAATATTTGTGCTTGATTTTTTATTTACATTATTGTAAGATTTATGCCATACTATGCTTTATGATGCATCCATAGATTCATGCATAATATAATATTGTGCTAGGCTAAAATGCTATTTTGGGAGTGTTAGATTATTGCTATTGTAGGCTCGAGAGTACTGGGAAGATGAGTGCATTCATTTTACCTTGAGAGTACCGACCAGGTCATTAGACTCTAATTCTAATTGGCTAGTTTTGTGGTTGATTACATATTAGGGGCACCAGACTAATTCCTAAAGAGGGGAAACCTTTGGTTTACCTTGATAGATGAGCATTCTAGTTTGTAGCGACTACGGTCGTGGCAACCCTAGAGTCATCACGAGATGCAAATTCCTTTGCTTCCCTAGGCCTAGGGTTGTTTTCCATAGAGGAGTGCCCGAGAGGTATTGTCCTCACTCTTTTATCTAACGGTTGCGAGATGACGGGATCCAATAGATCAATCGATGCTAATTCCCTAATTACAGAGGCGATGAGTTTGTTCTTGAGGACAGACGAACCTTTGTGTGACAGATATGGAGAATTCCCAGTCATCTCCACACTATGTGACATGGGTATGAGGATAGGTCTATATGGTTGTAAGGAATAGAATCTTGGATCATAGTCATTAATCGGTTCCGTTACACAAATACTCCCAAGACTTGTTAATTATAGTTTTTATCTCTCTGCTTGCATGCTCTTTATTTGTAAGACACAAAGTTCCCCAATTATTTGTTCCTAAGCATTTGCTATTCCCGACACACAATCGAAGTGACGCTCGATTGTGGGTTGTGTAAAGTTAACTTTGAAATTCTAATATCTCTGTGGATGACTTCAGACTTGCCACTAACTACTCTATAGTGCTTAGTAGTGAGTAAGGGAGAAACAATAAAAATTCATATCTTTTAAACGCATCTCGTGGTTGAGCTCTCCCGCAAGGTTCTGAATGACCCCATGGGGTGAAGGTAAATAATTCTTAGAAAAAGCACTATTGCATACTATAGTATCCCACAACAATGGATTGTGCTGAATAGAAAATGCGTCACAGGTGTTACAATGGCTTCCAAGGTAAATAGATGGCAATCGGAGTATTTTAGCCCATTAGGGGGTCTAAGATAAGGATGCGCCATATCTCCCTATTTGTTCATTATATATCAACAGTAACTTACCAGTATGCTACATGACACTATGGAGAATATGAAACAAGGGAGATTCAAACCAGGTAAAGGGGCACTAAAGATCTCACATCTAATGTATGCAGATGATAAAATGTAAGGAGTAGGAAACAAGACAATTGGCAATGAATCGGGATGTACTTACAACATATTCAAGTCAAAGTGCATAAGCAAATAATGAAATGGATATCGGACAACTTTGATTCCTGGAAAACAAAATCCCGAAGCCTTGCAGCAAGGATAATGTTGGATAAACATTTCATTTTTTATATGCCTTTATACCCGCTCGACATATTAAAGATACTTGAAACAATCTTACTTAAGATTGATGAGATCACATCGAGATTCATTTGGAAGGGAGGCCTAAAGGGAAGAGGATTGCACTGGGTTTCATGGGCAAAGATGTTCCAGTCCATGGTAAAAGAGGGTTACAACTTAGAGAAGCTGAAAAGATGAACCAAGATCTTGTTGCCAAGCATGCTTGGAACATATTGCAAGGCAAGGACTCGTTTGTTAAGCTATTTTATCATAAAAACTACAAAATTCATGATATTATGCAAGCAAAACCAAAGCCATACCATAGTTGGGCTTAGAGGTCAATTATATGGGGAAAGGAATTGTTAACAGCACATATAAGATGGCATGTTAAGTCCGGAAAAACCATATCATTAGGGGACAATTAGATCCCAGAATCAGAACTTGGGGATCATGTATGGGAGGTCGTCATTGTACCTCTCATAAATGCAATTTATAAACGCTAATTGCTTCCTAACTACAACTAAGTAGATATTGACAAG
Organism: Rubia balearica; assembly: GCA_032355405.1. Taxonomy (NCBI): domain Eukaryota; kingdom Viridiplantae; phylum Streptophyta; class Magnoliopsida; order Gentianales; family Rubiaceae; genus Rubia; species Rubia balearica. Next base: position 2,522 of record JAULKJ010303577.1, on the reverse strand, counting down.
TCGGGGTCGTCCACGCAGAAGAGGGATTTTCCTAAGAGCTTACACATATAAGGGTAAATACTAGACTATATATATATATACACATATATAAGAAAGCATGTAAAAGTGGTTGGTTTTCTAAAGTTATGAATTGAAAGACAACACAATTATCAAAGTGAACTAATTATGCTATCATGCAACAAATTACTAAAATGATGGTAAAATCACAATTGACAAAGCCTTGGGAGAAATTGATTCCCACTTCCAAACATCTTATAGATCCTAGACTTATTTACTCCTTGGTTCACATTAATTGCCTATGGAGAATATTATCACTTCCATTTAAAGATCAACAAATATTGTTTCTTAGTTAGCAATTTGCAAAGACGTTCAACGATCATTTGCAAACCCATTGATAAGCACTTTAGACAAACAATACCTAAAGGTATTTCATCAACGACATAATATACCAAGAACCATAAATTTGATAACAACTACAAGCATTATACCAAATGCCTAGCCATTTAACCAAACAAAGCATTCATTAAAGTAAACCTAGAGCAAATAACATTCAAGATTCAATCTTTCATTGCTACCTTTGGACAAATATGATAACAAAAAACATTAACATACTCATCTAGCAAGATTAACATCATTTAACCACAAGAAATTCTAATTCCATATTTTTTGGATTTTCACGCCAAATATGAGAAGAAAGTGTACACTCTCCTAAAACTTCTAGCACTTAATCATACAAAAATTTCATATCCTCAAACAACTCATAACATAAATGAAGTAAACATCAGCATTAATGGCACAATAAATGCTTCACACAACAAATGCTCATGAAAGATTAAAATAGAGTATCACCACATGGATTTGGAATTTTCAATCAGTTTCTCCCATGTGATAAGTTTAGCTAACATAAATCATACTATTCATTGTTAAATTCATACATAAACAAAGAGAGAAAATATGAAGAGAAATGAAAAACTAGGTTTTGAGGGTGGTGGTTTTCGGGCAAGAGAAAGGTTAGGAATGAAGATAAGATAAGGGATATTTATAGTACAAGTTGTGGTCAACAAAGAGTCAAAAAGGGAGCAGGGGTGTGCGGGGTGAGCGAACGGCGCTCGGGGTGTGCGCTGGCTGAAATGCCCTGCCGAGCACACATGAAGCCTCCCATAATGTGGCCCCAAGCAATCAGGGGCTGGCCGCACATTATGGTGTTGAGGGGTGTTTCCCTCTTGTGTCTTGGGCATGCGGTCGCGCGCCAAAGTACACTGATCGCGCGCCCGTCGGTCTCTATTTTCTTCAACTTCTTTGCATTGCTACGGGTGAACCACTAATATGATTTTGGAGTTTTTGTAGTCGATTTTATAGCAATAGAGAAGATGAATCTAATGGTACCACCTTTGGAGGCTGATTCTTCTTGGATCATTCTAAGAACTTAGTCCAAACTTCCAGGTCACAATTCGTCTGCTTCTTAGTCATTCTTCTTCGTCTCTTCTATCTTCTACCACGTTTTTACTCGTAACCTTCAATATTCTATCATACTTGTGAATGGTCTTCACTAAAACACTCCAAAGTGCTTACGAGCAATCTACAAATTAATCTCACAAAAAGGAATCTTGATGCTCGTGAGGACCAAAAATTCATTAGACTCAAAATAGGGTACAAAATGATGGATTTAGATATGAAAATAGAAAATGATCATCTAAATCCCTTATGATGAAACCTACCTAAAAATAGCAATCTTACAACAAAAAGATAACAAAAGAGATATTAAATGGTTCGGAAAATATTCATTTGACGTCTCGTCAATGTAACAGTGGTTGGAGATAATACAAATCTAAAGGTTAGTCACGTCATAGATCAACTAGACAATGGATATTCTAAGCGAATGATAGATGGAAAGGGAAACTCAGAGACACCATTTTTTGACAGTGTAGGAATGTCTCAAAGGGCTACAATTACTACTCGTTGCACCCTTTATACATCAAACATACTTTCTCTCTCTAAACTTCCTTCTCCAGGAAGCCAACAGCCACAGCAATCCCGAAGCCAAAAACCTTGAGGGGCTGCCACCACCGCCACCAGATTTGGTTGTCCGGTGGTCCCTCCCCCACCCTAGTAGTAGTTTTCTTTTCCTTTTTAGAAGAAGCCGGCGCTGGACTTCCAAGAGAAGAGGGTCGGCCGATGGTGACAAAGAGACGGCGAGGTCGCTGCAAGACGGAGAAGAAGCTCAGCCAACTCGGAAAATGTGATGGGCTCAAATTGTTGCACGAAAAACCTTGTGGGTAGGGTGTGAAGGAGAAAGATCGTTGGAAACTCTGACTCTGGCTGAAAATAGCAACCGAAGATGGTGTGGAACATTCAGATCTGTCCGAATAAGTTAGGGTAGGGTGGTTGATGTGTCCATTTTATACGGTTATTTTATGACATTTTGGATTCACTTTTGTACACTTCTGTGCTCTATGTGTGGCAATTTTCCTTGAAGTTCTCTAAAGAGAGTTAAGAGCAACTTTGTGCTTTTATCACTTTTC
>JAULKJ010303567.1:0-11407 GCA_032355405.1 Rubia balearica | reverse complement strand
CACGCTTAGGCCTCGTTCTAGTGTGATGGTTTCCTTGTGCCTCCTGATCAGTCTCGTGCTGATGCGGCTTGGCTGATTTTTTCACGAGGCTTTCTTGAATTATTTTCTACCAAATTTCTCATTAAATTATTGCACCCAAAAGTAGGAAAACCAAGAGTATCATTGTTCCAAAATATTTTTGATGATTAATATTTTATAAAGACCAAAAACATTTAAAACATTCCCAAAAATTTCAAGGAAAGTTTTACCACTAATATGAAATTGAAAACACCGTATTTTTATTGGCATCCTCATGACTTATTATTTTGTACATTTAATATTCCATACACATTAAAAACTAAGAAAATGGGTTTGATGGGTCACCTGAATCACCATCCTTGACACACAAAAAACCACGTCGTTTTGGACGGGTCTCCACATTAGTTTTGGCTTACCCTTCACCTTGGGTGTAACATACCAAACATTTACATACCTCTCAATCAAAAATACATTCTTGTTGAGTTTGGAAGTAGGAAGGGGTTTAGGAGTGGATAATTTCTTAACCCGCTTCTTTTTCCGCTGCACGTTGGCATGAGATATCTGAAGCAAAACATCTTTAATCACACTAGAAGAAACATGTTCATCAACAAGAGTATCATTACAAAGTTCATTCATACAAGATAGAGCATGCAAGGTTTCTATGTTGGGTAAAATCTCCTCATCTTCAAGAATCTCATTTAGGCATCTAACATCTTCAATCATGCAAGAGTTTTCACGTTGAGCAAGTTCTTTAAATAAGGTTATTCATTTACACACAAGAGAGGGATTAGGTGAATCATGCTTGGATTTATAATATCAAACCCCACATTATCAATCTCATCCTCTAGGGTTAATGTTCATAAATGAACGTCTATCTTTGTTCTTGAGGTTTTCAGAAAAGGTCTCCCCAATAAAATTGAGGGGGCACCACCATCGTGCACTACATCAAGAACATAGAAACCACAGGAAACATTAGGTTGCCTACCCTAACCGTTACGCCTTTAACTAAACCTTGAGGGACAGCTTGGGAGTGATCGGCTAATTAGATAATTACTCTAGTTTCCTTAATCTCACCTATGTTTAGGTTCTCATAAAAACTAGAAGGGATGGCATTGATAAAAGCTCTTAGATCAATCGTAACATTCTTCACTAATCTACCACCTGAAGAAATAGGAATTGAAAACATGACAGGGTCATCACATTTCATGGGCAAATTTCTATGATTAAGAGTAACAGCTCCCCCTATTTTCAATTTTTCTAATTTCCTAAGTGGTTTGTTCCTCTTTTTAGTGCATGTAACTTTCAAGAATTTAGCATAAGAAGCCACATACTCAATCAAGTCTAAGAGTGGAACACTAACCTTCACCTTCTCGAAGATCTTACGAATGTTCTCGTCATTGGTTGCCATCATCAGCATTCTCCTAAGTGCACTAGGGAAAGGTGGTGGAAGATTCACCCTTGCCTTTGTTGTTGGAAGTTTCTTGATGGGTTCCTTCTTCACAACCAATTCATACTCCTCCAAGTTTGTTTTGTTGCTCTCCAAAACTAAGTCATCTTCTTGCAAGATTTCCTTCTTGGGCTCACACACCTCCTTCCCGCTTCTTAGCTTTGAAGCGCTCACATTTCTTGTATTGATCTCCGGATGGGAACCAGACTCTTTGGCCTCAACTTAGCTCACCAAGGTGGCGAGTTGTCCAACTTGGATTTCAATATTTTTATGCTTGAAAATTCCCTAATCTCAAAATCTTCAATCTCCCGCCTTGTCTATTCCGGAAATTTATCTTGCTTCCAAGTTTTCTTCTCGATATGACTTTTAGAGTGAGGCATTGTTGCTGGAAGACCCTTCTCTCCTTGGATATGGTCAAGTTGATCTTTTCCACCTCGATTGTACCCATGAACTTGCTATGAAAGATCTTACGAATGATCTTTTCCACCTCGATTGTACTCAACTAACATGCTATGAAAGTTAACCACTTGACCTTTAAACTAACATCTCTGGCAACGGCACCAAAATTTGACCCAACCCTCCCAAAATTTCTTAATCAATCACAGTAGATATACTAATGAAATCTAGAGGAAGCCAACTTCTGCTTTCTCCCCAAAAATAGTTTATGCCTTCAAAATAAGCTGTTTTTAGCACTTTACCAAACACTAAACAATGTTTTGCTTATAAGAAAAATAGCTTATAAGCTCTGCCAAACAGAGCCATTGTGGGACGGACTAAAAGGGAAAATAAGAAGTTTATTGTATTTATAGCTGTTAGGAGTGGTATAGAAGATCTTATGTTGATTTTGTTGAAAGATATATCTTACATCGGTTTCTTATAAGGATAATAACTAATATATAAGGTTTTGGGTCACCACCACTTAGTACCAATTTGTTTTAAGATAGAAGCCCAAGATACCTCTAAATTTAACATGGTATCAGAGCCAATTATTTAAGACTTGAGCCCGATTTGGGTTTATTGGGCCGATGTGTGGATCCCCTTTAATTTAGCCCGATATGGGTCGTGGAGTGTTTCCACGTTGGCACGTGAGGGGGCGTGTTGAAAGATATATCCCACATCGGTTTCTTACAAGAATAATAACTAATATATAAGTTCTTGGGTCACCTCCACTTAGTAACAATTGGTTTTAAGATGGAAGCACAAGATACCTCTAAATTTGATAAGGAAATAAGAAATCTTTTCAGTATGACGAGACAGATTGACCAATCGGGGCCGTCAGAGATGCCAATGTAGTAAGGAGAGTTAATAGATCGACCAGAAGGTACAGATCCCCCAGAGCCAGATTGTAATTGCAATAGTTTGAGCAAAGCTGCAATCACGTCAGTGTTATAAAAAAATCCGTAACTTATTAGTCTCAGCTTCAGCAGCGATGCAAGCTTGCTCAGCAGCATCAGAACTGAAACCAGGATTAGTCATTGGTGCAGATCAGTGACACACACGATCGGCGGTACGGTAGGTCAGACGTTGCGGTGACCGTCGGCTGCAAAATCAGCAAATCAGGTAGGTAGAGGCACAGTGGCACGTAAAGTTGGGCGGTGGTGCGTGAACGTTACTCGCCGACAGATCGGAGTAGTACAGATCGTGATAACCATTGAGGTGGTAGCCACGATCGGAAAAAACAGCAACCGGAAGGTTCGTCGACGATAGTGGCGGCACGTGTAGTTTAACGCACGGCTTGACAGCGGCGGCTCTAGCGGAAGACGGTAACATATTTATTTAGAGTTTAGGTCTCAGAATTTTTTAAGCTCTGATACCATGATAAATTTAAAGGTATCTTGGGCTTCCATTTTAAAACCAATTGGTACTAAGTGGAGGTGACCCAAGACCTTATATATTAGTTTTTATTCTTGTAAGAAACCGATGTGGGATATATCTTTCAACATACAAATTCATACTAAAAATGCTTACCAATTGCTCCCAAGAATATATTTAGCCTAGATTAGCTAAACCCATAACAAAAGCATAAGAATTCATGGTAATTACAAGATAAATGATGTAAAGATGAAGGAGAAAATGTAAATCTAGGGTTTTGAAGACTAAAATTTGGTTGGAAGATAAAGTGTGGAAGAAAATAGCTAAATATGGCTGAAATATGGCCCAAATCCATCTCTCCTGCTGCGGGCCGCAGGGCATGTCCGCGGCCCGCAGAGCAAGCCCTGGATCAGCCCATTTCTTCGTTGCTGGCCGCAGCACATGTCCGCAGCCCGCAGTGGATCTGCTGGCTCCTGTTTCTTGCTTCGCCACGGGTGAAACGCTTATCCGTTTTGAGAGTTGTTGTAGTCAATTTTATAGTGCTCGAGAAGACGAATCCAATGGTATCACCCACAGAGGCTGTTTCTTCTCAGATCATTTCCAGAACTCGGTTCAAACTTCCGCATCACAATTCATCCGCTTCTTTGTCTTCCTTCTTTGACCCTTTTATCTTCTACCACGTTTTGAATCGTGGCCTTTAATCTTCTACCATCCTTGAGAATGGCCTTCACTAAAATACTCCGAAGTGCTTACGAGCAATCTACAAATTAAGCTTACAAAAAGAAATCTAGATGCTCGTAAGGACCAAAAATCCATTAGACTCAACTAGGTTACAAATTCAAGGATTTAGATACGAAAACCGAAAATGGTTATCTAAAACCCTTATGATGTAAACCTAACTAAATATAGCAATCTTCTAATAAAAAAATAACAAAAGATATGTTAAATGCTTCGAAAAATACATGCATTTGACGTCTCGTCAGGAGAAAAATGTGTTAGTAAGGCCATGCTAGAACATGTGGGACTTAGGTGCTTCCATTAATGTGATTCTATATTCTTTGTATGAGCGTCTAGATCTAGGAACTTTACATAAAACCAGGGTTGTTATCCAACTAGTCGATCATTATAGCCCATACCCAAAGGTATTGTGAATGATGTGTTGGTGAAAGTGGGCTCTTTAACATTCCCCGCCAATTTTTATGTCCTTGACATGAAGGGTGATAATCTTGTAAAACCTATTTTATTATGTAGCAAATTTTAAATACTTCGAGGACAATAATTAATGTGCATAAAGGAACCCTAACCATTGAGTTTAATGGGCCGAGAATAGAATTGGACACTAAGGATTCTAATGATCATCCTAGTGTGTACCACTCTTGTGAAGCTATTAATGTTGTTGATGATATAGAGCAAGGTGTATATGAGCCCAATGATGGTAGTTCCTTAAATTTTGCCATAGATGATGCTTTGAATGATACTTCTATGGAAATTGTTGTTAGTACTAACTTGAAGGAAAGTAACATTGATGAAGACTCTCATGGGGAAACAACATCCAACACCAACCATATTTCCAAGGGTAAGCCAATGAATGCTTATTCAATTGAGATTACCATGGAATAAAGAGGAGAGATACCGGACATGTTGAGGGGGCAGAGTAAGCCCTAAGCTATCTGCGTAAAGTCTTGTTAGGAGATGGTGTAGATCCCAAATGTTTTATCCCGGATAAAGGAAATGAAGCTGATCATTTTGGCCCATGTGGTGAATAAGTCCAAGTAGGGAGGTAAGTCGTGATGACGATGTTAAATAAACTTGGTTTTAATTATCTGGATCATCACTCTTGACTTTCCGTTGATACTGTTTCAATTTAAGTTTTTATCATTATTTCATTATTTTGTCGTGTTCTTTTCACGGGTGTATTTTTCCATGATCTTGTATCCAATTGAAGTGTATTTCATCGGATAGATGAAGGAGTGAAGGCTATAAGAAGGGAAGAAAATCATGTAAGTTGGTAACTTCAATTTTTTTCCAAGTATGGAAGACCCTATCTATCGTGAGTCGCGATGCTTATATCAAGAGTCACGACGAGCTATTCACGATCACGAGAAAAATTAAAACCAAAATTTGAAAATATGAACTTACAGATGCAAAATTTTACGAGTCACCACACACCCTCGTGAGTTTCAATAGCTATGTTGCGAGCACGACAAAAATTAGGAACAATCTGTGAAAATGCCCACTAAATTCAGAAGTTTTTGAGAAATTGCCAACTCCCAGGTCATATTTCGCGAGTCGCGATGGTCTTGTCATGATCGTGATGGAAATCATAAGTTTCAGGCATTTTGCAATTCCCAGGTCCAAAAGTTTGTGACTCATATTGGTTTTGTTATGAGTCACGATAGAGCTTAAAATTAGACAGAGTTTGAGAAAATACAGGTCCCATGATCGAATTTTCGTGACTCTAGGTCTGTCGCGGGAGTACGGGTATTTGATTTTTGAGATTTTGTTGACTCCTTCATCGTGACTCATGATGAAGAAGTCAACGGACTCTCATAAGTTCGCGTGTTATCTCAAGTCACACCACTGCACCTATAAGAAAAAAAAATGGCATAATTTTTTTTCCAGAATATCTTCTCCAAGTCTGCCTCTCTTCCACCATAACCACCTCATCTTCGCCATCCCTTCACCATTTATGACCGGAAATCACTCATTAAGCTGGCCAAAATCGAGCCCATTCGATTTCCACCCCATAACGTCCAAAACCAATCAAATTTTTGCCCAGAAATCCAAAACCCTAACATTTGTAGTATCTTTTTGATGATAGTGTTTTGAATACATCTTTTTTACTGTGATTGCTAACTTCTATAATGATACTTGGATGTTTATCAATACGTGCTACATAACTAGTGAAATAATATCCTAATGATGATTGCATGATCTTTGTTCATTATATCCTTGTGCGTTTGACATTGTTTGCTATGTTGATAGACATGCCTCCTAAGAGACCTAGACCTACTAGGGGTGCGAGCATATCCGCTGCACCTCCGCCACCTCTACCAATTCCGAAGCTGGCACCACCACCTCCTCCTGACAGATTGCACTGGATCACAGGAGCCTATTTGGATAGATGGAATATGTTAGCCTCCAGAAAGATTCAGGACATGTTTTGCAGATAAGTGCGCTTAGGAGATCCTTCAGCTGAAGAATCCAGTTTTATGCCTCCTTGATAATAGGAGGTATAATGGTTTTTTTGTCACGAGGTGCTCCCACCTACCGGAGATACACCTTGGGCTTCTTGTCCACAACGAGGGGATACACTAAGAGGGATGAAGTGCCCTGTGAGAGGTTCATTCAATTTCATCTAAATGATTGATCCATTTAGATGAGCCTCTCACAAATTGAGGAGACATTTGGTTGGGATGGAGCAGAGATCTAGATGAGGTTCGATCCGGAGAAACATACCCCCACCACTTAGGAGAACTTCTTATTCTGGTATACTATCATCAAGAAGGTGTGGAATGTGAGGGACAAGAACAATGTGATCATCTACCATGCCCTTCGATATGTACATTGCCTACTCTCCGCCACTCTTTTCTATAGCGCTAAGATGCAGAATGTGCCGAATGATAAGATTCGATACTTCTGGTAGTTGACTAATTAAGGGATAGGATATGGAGGATGGGTTAATTTATCGGTCACAAAGGTCCTTGCGGAAGCAAAGAAAGACAAGGTCGAGATATCGGTAGGGGGCATGATCACCCTACTTACGGAGCAGTTGTGCATCGCCACTCCTGAAGGCTTTCAGCAGCTTAGCAAAGGTGAGTCCAATTGCATCATATTGGTTAGAATGGCCAACTTTCACCTGATCAAGACCATGACGGATCTAGGGGTATTTCATTGGTTGTATGAGGCTGGAGGTGTCACATTCATGTAGCTTCCATATCCCCAGCGTACGAAGTTGGAGATGGACACCCCGGTGACTGATTTGGTGATACAGCCAAATGCGGAGTGTAAGCAAGGTTTTGTGCAGAAGCTTAAGAACCTCAGGGTCTGGACTGACGAGGGTGATTTTCCCTCTATCTAGGATCCAACACTGGATACACGGCATTCTCCACCTCCTTCCCCTCATTAGCAGTGCCTGTTCTAGATTGTACGGAAGGCATGCTCTTGTGGCACCTCAGGCCTAGATCCTAAGGTAGCGAGGTGAAGCGAGATGTGTCAAAGGGATCAGGGGTGGATGGCTGTATATCAACAGTGCTATGGAGATGGTGGTTCATCCTTAAAGCAAGGATTGTGAAAATATTTTACTTTCTTACTCCCCTACTTGGATTTGTATTGTGTTTTTCCCTGCCTTGTCTATATTGTGGGAAATGTAGTGTTTAAGTGTGGGGAGGGGATTTATCATTTATTTTTTTCTTTTGGGATGATTTAGACTTAGATATTCTGGATATTTTTATTTTTGGGGGATGTTGTGTTTTGATGTATCTGGATTTTTGTAATATAAATACATCTTATCCTCTCTCCTTCAAACAACTATTCCATCCGGATTCTACAGCTCTAAAACCTTAGTTTTCCACCATTTTCATTTTTTTCCATCTTGATTTCATGTTTGAATTGCTATTGTTGTTTAGTAGGAATTCTAGCAGCTAAATTTTATCTCATGAGCAATTGATTAAGGTTTCCAAGCCAATGTATTGAGAGATATATATGAGTTACTTAATGTTATGTTATTGTGCATGCATTGTACTTTGAATTTGGTTGTTGAATGCATTAATGGTGTTGGAAGTTTGAGTATATGAAATTCTTGTATGATTGCTTGTCAGGGTTAGGAGAAAGTAGCTAATTTTCCTCTTTTTTGATATGGAATCCAATAGCATGAATTATAGCTTCTAATGGTGTTGATGGTTTCATAAATTGTAGATGAATGTGCTAATGTCAAATTCTTTGTCATGTTTGTTTTGCGTAGCAAATGGATGAAGTCTATGAACGATGATCGTTCTTAACTAATCTTGTGTAAATGCAAGAATTGATTCAATGCTTTGATACAGTGTAGTGTTTATTAGTGTTACTAAGTTTGTTGATTTTTCGTACTTAATGCTATTAATTGGATAATTTTAGGCATTGATCGACTAAAGGAGTCATTATTGAGGTTTAGTAAGAAATGTTGAATTCACTCTAGTAAACTACTATCAAAGAAGGATAAAAGATTTATTTTCACAACAAGTAGTAAAAGTATTGAATAGGTTGTATGTTCAAGGATAGATAAGAGGGTTGGAAGTCAAAATCAATTGCGCCCAAGGTCTCGTAACTTGTTTTTAATCTCTTCTTAGTAGTTTGTTGCATACTTGTTAGATCTACATTGCTTGCTAGTTAACTTGTCTTTAAATTCATAATTTAGAAGAAAAAAAACAACCCCCCTTTATATCCTTATATATGTATGTATGTTTATATCTAGTCTAGTATTTACTATTTTATGCGTAACCCTTAGGAAAATCCCTGTTCTTCGTGGACGACCCCGGCATGCCATTATTTACTTATTGGTAGTTAGGAAGCAAATTAGGGCTTATAAATTGTTTTTTTGAGAGGTACGGAGATGACCTCCCACATTGCCTAATCTCTTGATCGGAGCAATGTTTCCAAAGGTAAAAATCATCCCAAAAATATTCCTTTGCTCATTCACTAGCCCGTTCTTCCAGTTCCGATAAAAGTAGGGGGAACTCCCCGTGGAAAGGTAATTCACTATGTCGAGATACGAAGGTTGTCCATTTGCCACACCGAACAATTGTTTGTCGGGAAATTCTTCCCTAATGTGCTCCAACTTAATTTTTTCCTTGTTGGGATCTAAGCTGTCAAGTGTTGGCAATCTGCTTAAATGGTCGGCCACTACATTCTTTCTTCCCTTTTTATCTCTCACCTGAAGGTCAAACTCACTCAAAAGGAGTTCCACATAATAAGCCTAGGTTTTGCCTCTTTCTTAGTTATCAAATAATGGAGAATGGAATGATCGGTATATACAATGACTTTACTGCCTAGAAGATATTGTCTAACTTCTCAAGTGGAAAAACTACGACCAATAACTCTTTCTCTATAGTAGAATAGTTATGGTGTGCGATGCATAGAAAATGACATGTGGAAGTTTCCCTATCCTTTGGCTTAGACCGCTCCTATTGCATAATCACTAGCATCACTTATGAATTAAAAAGGGAGAAACAAATTTGGGGATTGGATAATAAAGGTACTAACAAGCATTTTCTTCAAAGTGTCAAAGGCTTTTATACATTGCTCATAAACAACAAAATCAACATCCTTTTGCTACAATTTGCACAATGGAGAAGAAATCTTATAGAAATCCTTAATGAAATGACTGTAAAAACTGGCGTGGCCTAGGAATGACCTAATGTCCCTCACACAAGTAGGGTAAGGAAGGTATTTGATTATATCTACTTTAGCCTTTTCTACTTCTAGATCTTTGGGCGACAACACATGACCTAGAACAATGCCCCTTTCCCCCATAAAGTAGTACTTCTTAGAGTTTAAGAGTAAGTTGGTGTCAACTTTCTAACATAAGTGCTAGATGATGTAAGAATGAATCAAAAGAATCTCCATGAATAGTGAAATCATCCATGGAACCTTCGACGAAAAACTCTATAAACTTCAAGAAGACACTGACCATGTACCTTTGGAATGTACCCGGTGCATTGCATAAGCCGAAAGGCATATGCCTATAAGTGAAAGTGCCGAAAGGGCATGTAAAGGTCATTTTTTCTTGATATCAATGGCTATTTGGAAGTATCTAGAATAACCATCAAGAAAGCAATAGTGTGAGCGAATGGCTAATCCTTCAAGCATTTGGTCAATGGAAAAGGTAAGGGAAAATAATTATTGCGAGTGACCGCACTTAATCGGCGATAATTAATGCAAACTCGCCACCCTTTTTGAATACATGTGGGAACTAAATCCCAATCCTCGTTTTCTACCACAGTCACCCCACTCTTTTGTAGCACTACTTGAGTGGGACTCACCTACTTACTATCGGAGATAGGATACATCTCCACCGCCTTAAGTACTTTAAGGAATTCTCCTTTAACTACTTCCATCATTGGTGGGTTTAACTGCCTTTGAGGTTGATGTACATGTTTCGCATCCTCCTACAATTGTATTCGATGCATGCAATTTGAGAGACTTATACCTTTGATATCAGATAAAGTTCATCCTATAGCCCCCTTGAATTTCTTAAGAACCTTGATTAACCTACCCTCTTGGTTACTAGTGAGATTACTAGAAATAATCACCGGTAATGTCTCACCCTCTTAGTAGGTTGCTCGTGAATACTTTTTCAAATTCTTTGGTGAAAGGTCATCGGCGAGGGTGGTAATAGATATTTGAAGTACATTCTCAAGGATGGTAAAAGATATCCGAGGTCAATCGTAGTAATGGTTGTAAATTGAAGGGTATAAAATTCAAATCATGCTAGTGGAAGGAATTGGGACCAATCAAGGTAGATTCGAATTTCAAGAGGGCCTAAAGAGTAACAGAGGGATCATTTTTCAAGGTTGCACAATGTTTTGGGAAAAGTAAAAGAAGAATAATCAATTATGGGTGTCACCATTGGATTATTCTTCTCGAGCGTTATGAAATCAACTACAAGAACTCCCAAATTGAACCAACAGTTCACCCATAGCGGAGCAAATAAGTTATCCAATCGAACTAGCCACGACCAGCACAGACCACACAAGCTCGGTGTGGACCAAAAAGCTAGCATAGCACGCACCAACTGGTACACCTTTTTTAAGGGAGCCTTGGCAAAGCTCGTATAACCTGGCACGGGCCATGTGAAAATGTGGCACAAGGGTTCCCTCTTTTCACTCAAAAATCAGCTAAGTATTGGGGTGGGATATTTTGTTTTACACATCTTGTGCCGTTTCAAGTCACAGATGTCAAGACTAGTCCACAGGGTGTGAAAAATAATATAGGTCGTGCTGAGGTACTGAGCGAAATGAAGTTCTAGCCGATGGGGCGCCCAAAACAACACATGACGCAGATCAGAAAGGAGAAAACAAAGACCCGGATGATGGACCACACAGGTTGACACTAAAATACTTAGGTTCAAGTTTTAAAAAGTAGGGATCTAGC
>JAULKJ010303548.1:0-11407 GCA_032355405.1 Rubia balearica | reverse complement strand
TATCACTAACCAGATTGCCCTCATCTGGAATGCGATGACTGCATCTGAAGCTGACATTTATGTGCTACCCCACCTCAGGAGTCCAGACATATTTTTCTCGATGTTTAAATTACTATCCCTTTAATGAACATATTCCTAACATATTAATTTTTTTAAGAATTAATGCATGTCACATTAGTTCCTCATCATTATTTGTCCCAGTACAACCAATATTTTCACCTTGGATACAATGACCGGTGGTATAAAATTCGACGATTACATCGGAAGCCAAGTGATTTCTAGGTATTTCTATCCATTCAATTATACTTCATTTCCCCTTCAAAGTTTTTACAGTAATATTTCAAAATAATATTTCCACAGGATTACATGTAATTATAAGAGGGAGAAGAGGAAGAATGAACCCTCAGCCGATTTCACCTAGAACATAACAAACATCAACGTAAGTATTCATAAAAATATTTTACAAGTACTTTATAATTTTTCTTTTCTCCATATACTGATTAAACGTTGGAAATTGTTGTTTTCTATCTTAGAACCTAGTACAAGGGAGTAGCTGGGAATGCGACTATAATGTCAAGCTATTCCTTGAAAAGCTTGTCATGAAGACAACTTCAAAGAATCCACCTGACGTAATTATCACAACTACGAAACAAATAACAACAGTTCTGCCTTCATTTACAGATTTTTCCAGTGAACTAATGTCAATTCAATGCATACAAACTTCAAGGGGTGGAGGACAAATGGTGCGGGGAATGAGTTAATGTTTATGCGAAATAGACTAAGACAAATGTTGAAGACTTTGATTGATTGATAGGTGTGGATGTGTAATGAGACTTTGTATATTAACTATGATGTTTTATGCTATCTTTATTTTCAATTATGGATTCATATCTTTTTCAATGGCAAATTTAATCTATTTTAGTAAGTTCTGTCAGATTTATGAAATTCATTTTCCCAATGGTTGATCCGGGATGGAGCACGAATTTAAAATGATCCATTTCAATTTTTTACAATTCTAGAACTGGTAATATTATTAATACCATCCGGTGCTATCATTCATCCATATTTGTCAAATTGATGAACCGTTTCATTAAATTGATACCGGTGCAAACAAAAATGACCTTACTTTTTTATTCTGGTGCTAAGAAATCCTATTCCGGTTCTATAATACAATCTTGAAATTTTGGTTTTACCAGGTTAGCTTAATTATTAGACCTACGTTCCAACATATCCTATCTAACCAAGTTGTAAAGAAAAATAGCACACGAGTACACACAACTTGGTTACGCAGTTCGGTGAAATCCATCTACATTTGCGGGGCCTGACCCAATTCAGAATAAATCCACCAATCAGAAAGATACGGCACAAAGTACACCATACAACTATATAAATCTTTTCTAATTACAAGCATGTGGATTTTGTAAGCTCCCCTTGCTACCGATCCACCTTGATCAGACTCTCTCTGACCTCAAAACTCGTCAACGCTGGATCTCTTCTTCCTGAGAAATTAATATATACGATTATGAACTAATCAGCAGGTCACGGTATGTTGGAACATATGTATACTAGTTTTTGCAAGAACTCTTAGAAAGATATAAAATATGAGTGTAGATTTTCTCAATGAAGTTCGTGTGTATTGCAACCGTGATGTCCACTACAAATAGTCCCATGAGCAGATCGGAACTCTCCATGATTATCTCCATAATATTTTTATTCCTTATCTACTTCTGAAGCATATCCAAATCCCATAAATAAATGGATTTTCCTTGTTTCAAATATCCCATAATATTCCCTAAAGCCAATTCCACAATATTAGGGATTTTCCATAAACCATTATGCTTCAAACACGTCTGAATCAAATATTGCATAATCTCCATATTTCCATAAACCAATATCACACAATATTTTATTATAAATCAAATCCTAATCTTTCCGTATGTTCCAACATGGAACGTTTTTCTTTTTCAACATTAGTTCATAACTGCCAACTTAATAATCAATGAAGTCTACGTGGCTTTACAATCTACCCCTTTGGCATTTTGTGGACATATACGAATGACCAAATATGAATTTATAAGAAAACCAAAAACCAGAAATAATTCAGATTACATCTTAGCAAAATAATATCCAAAATTCTCGAAAATATTCTCCCCCTGGGGCCATGAATATGCCAAAGTCACCAAAAAAACATGAAAACCCAAAACAAAGTCCACCAATAAAAATCAGGTCCCCCTGAATTTAACCACTGACTATGTTGGAACATAGTCCTTCAGACATCGATTCTGATCAAGTACAAAAATTAGTGCTTCTAGATAAACTTTATCCACTTCAATTCTGGCCTTCTCAGCTTCTAGAACTGCAATCTGAATGGTAATAGCTCCTAGCCTTGCATCCAGAGTCATCAATATGACTTGTTTCCCAGTTTAGCATAAGTAGAAGCTGCACCCATAGGGTTCCATGGCAAATCATGAACCTGTCTCATCCCAAAGGTTTTCTTGTTAAGCTTGAGGGGCTTAATCTTCACAACCTCATCTTCAAGAAACCCCCTCGCCTTTGCATTCTTGGCTAGTGCAGTAATAAGTCCAGGGGTAAACTAAGGCATGCTTTGCCTTGAGAGAAATAGTTTGTTTAACAATACTCTGCTGAATGAGCAACCTTAGATTGACGGGCTTCTATGTTCCAACACAGGACAAAAGTTTAGCCATTTCCCTATTTATAGATATAGTGTTGGTAGAAAGCATCCAGCAGTTCATTGCAATCTGGCAGAGACCCAAAAACCTGGAAGATAAGGACGATTCTTGAGAGTATCCGGTTATCAGCCACTCTGTCTTAACACCACATGAAACTCAGCCAATATCTGATCATCAGTCACCTCTATCTCCTCAGAAAAAATTCCACCAAACTCTGGTGTTTTCAGCCCAAACAATTTGTTAATCTTAGAAGCAGAAAAATTGATAATCTTCCCCCTGAACATACACTCTATCACACCAGGGAGAATCCTCCTCTAAGTTGCCAGCCATCAGATTAGAGTAAAGCTCACAGACTAGCTGCTTGTTATACTCATCATACAAGGTAACAACAATCTCAATCCCGAGCACCTCAATAAAATTAGAAAAGCCACTAGGCCTATAAGCCTCCAGATCAACTACTCTCTTAGCTGTAATCTTCCTCTGAGAAAAAATCTCCCACATATCCTCACAGTCATTATTCCAAAATATAGTTGAACAACATCACTTACTGATGAAGGAGGCAGAGTGAGTTTCTTTTTCTTAGAAGACAGTCTTGCCTTCTTGCTTTTCTTGGTTGGCTGAGAGGGCTCAGCTTATGGCTTCTTCCTCTTTGCCTTCCTCAGCGTTGTCTGGATGAACTCTTCCAAGACCTCATCACTTGAGTAGTTCAGATTTGATTCCCGGGTTGGAACATACTCGGGCTTAGGTACTCCTTCCTCCTGCTGCTCAGCCTCTTTAGTAGAAAGTGTTCCAACATAGCCAGACCCATCAGAAACTTTAACTCCCAATGTTGGAACATGGTTTTCTTTCTGAGAAGTCTCCAACTCCTCTGTCTCAACTGCCTCTGTTATGGGGTCATCTCCCACTTTTTTCTCAACCTTAGAAATCTCCATATCATTATAAGAAGATCCTTCATATGCATCCCCCATCTGGTAATATTGATTCCCCATATTATCACTAATAAAACCTAGTTCTGGTTCATCAACCTCCATAGGGTGCTCATGCTCAACTTCTTGCTGGTATGTTGGAACATACCCAACATCATCTTCCTCTTCACTGTCGGACATGACAACTACTACAGGCTTTATTGCCCTAATATATTCATTTCTTTTAGTGGACACAACATCAAAAGGAACCATCTTCATTTGATTAGAGGATTTGATCACCTCCAAACCTCCAGCCTCATTTTCATCAATCTCTTCAATTCAAACTTAACTTGGACAAGGAATATAAGAAAAAACAAGAATCATATTCTTTCCTCTATGCTCTCTGTATGCACCACTCAGTAACCTAGGATTATAGTTTTCAATATCCTCCAAATCTCCTATGTCACCCGTAAGTATCTCATCCATATCAACCTCAAGAATTTCCCTTTCAGGTTTTCAAATTTTGTCAGATCTACGATAACTCTATTAGCTTGCACCCTCTCAAAAGATTCATCTATGGAGCCAAACTTTCTTCCTTCCCAAACAATGTGAGTAGATTCAGGATTAATTACCTTTTGATACAGATATTTCCCTTTGCTTGATGCTTCATTCTTCTTTTCGGGTTTTCCAGAGGTGAGTTGAAGAAGCCGCACATGCTCTTGAATCTTATTTGCGGCCATTATAGTAATTTTGGACAGTATCTCGGAATGGATTTTTGGTTTGGCAAGGTGGTTTTTGAAAAAAAAAACCTCTAACTCGGCAAGATAGCTTCCAAATTTAAAATTTTGGTAGAGAAGAAGAGGTGTATAGCCGAAAAAAGAGGGAATGTGGAGAGATGGAAAGAATTTGAACCAAAATTAACTTCTACAGTTTTCACCTATCTAACTGTGTACCTTTTTCCCCTTTCCAAGACACATAATTACCTTTCTTCACTTTTCAACTCATGTCAAACTTCTTAAACTTCCAACACAGCTTTCACCTTCTTAATTCCTTAATCTTCTCGTTTTAAATATTTGTCTTTTCGATTATTATTTTTATTTTTCTAAAATTATTTACAAAAAAAAAAACAGAACCCAAAGAAATTATAAGAAACTGTACAGAGGAATTTCAAGGAGAAAATTCTCATATCCTACACACACTCAGGTGTTGTCTGAAAAATTCAAAAGTTGCATTGTCGAACAGTTTAGTGAATATATCCGCATACTGCTCACATGTTGGAACATAGGCCACCACAACCTCCTTTCTTTTAACCAAATCTCTAATAAAATTATGTCTGATGTCAATATGATTTGTTCATGATTACTCATCAGGATTCTTAGATATGTCAATTGCACTTTTGTTGTCACACAAAATCTTTGGAAGCCCTTATTGAATTCCATAATCATTCAACATTTTTTTCATTCATAATACTTGTGCACAACAACTTCCAGCAACAATATACTCAGCTTCAGCAGATGATAAAGAGATCAAATTTTTCTTCTTTACCAAGAGACCAAATTAGTGTCAATAAAGAAACAACAGCCGGTAGTACTTTTGCGATCATCTACATTACCAGACCAATCAGAATCACTATAACCAATAAGACATGAGTCTTGATTCTTAGAATACCAGATTCCATAATCAGAAGCCCCACTAACATATCGAATAACTCTCTTTACTGCTGTCAAATGAGATTCCTTCGGATCAACCTGGAATCTTGCACAAACACCTACGCTGAAACATGTATCTGGTCGGCTAGCACTAAGATACAGAAGACTCCCAATCATACTTCTGTATTTCTCATCCTTCACCAATGTTTCTGTAGTTGCCATTGGAGTTCGTACAGATTGAGCACTACTTAGTCTGAATCTGTTCACCAGATTTAAGGTATACTTGCTTTGATTTATGAATAACCCATTCTTTTATTGCTTAACCCGAAGTCCTAAAAAATATATGAGTTCTCCAACCATGCTCATCTTAAACTCGGCCTGCATAAGTGATACAAAATCTTGTACCATAAATGATGAAGTAGAGCCAAACACAATATCATCCACATAAATTTGAGCAATCAAAAACTTTATGGATTTGGTAAGCACAGATAAGGTACGATCTACTCCCCCTTGACGATAACATTTCTTAAGTAGAGAGTTAATCAGTCGCTCATACCATGTTCTAGGTGCCCACTTTAGACCATATAATGCCCTCTTAAGTCTGTTCACATGATGTGGATAGTGAGGAATTTCAAATCCTTTAGGTTGTTCCACATACACTTCCTCATTCACCACTCCATTTGATATAAGGTAAAGTTCATAGTACAAGCAATAGCAAGTAAGATGTGAATAGATTTTAACTTGGAAAGTGGTGCAAAAGTTTCATCAAAGTCTACTCCTTCAACCTGAGTATATCCTTGAGCTACCGGTCTATATTTATTACGAGTAATCTGGCCATCAACATCAAACTTATTCTTGAAAATTCACTTTGTACCAATAAAATTTACCTCTTTTAGATGTGGAGTGTAATACCATACATCATTGCGTTCAAACTGCTTGAACTCTTCTTGCATTGCCGCAATCCAATATTCGTCAAGTAGTGTTTCCTTGTAGTTCTTTGGCTTAATTAGTGAGATGAAACATTGTAGTCTGGCTAGTTCTCTGTAGTTCACTCGAGGAATTGATCGGGTTTTTTTTTTGATAGGTTCCAGTACCTCCTGTGTTGGAACATGGGGACTTGGTGTAGGGGAGAATGTTCCAACATACTCTTCTTCTTTAGGTTCTGGCTAGGCTACTGATTGATCAGATGTTTCAACATAGTCTAGCTGTTCAGGTGACTTATTCTGTGTTGGAACATTATCCTCGTCTAGTTCATCTTGTTTGTCACTAGAACCCTATTTGTTATAAAAAATCATCCACAAATACATTTATAGACTCCATAAGAGAATTTGTTCGTAGATTGTAAACTCGGTATGCAAGGCTATTCACAGAATACCCCAGAAATATTCCAACATTATTACGACTGTCTGCATGTGGATCTCTATCTCTGAGAATATAACACTTGATTCCAAACACATGAAAGTTAGTTACGCTTGGCTTCCTGCCCTTTCAAATATCGTAATATGTTTGACAACTTCTGACCACCATTTTTTATGTATTCCTTTTTCAGCAAGCATGAATCGTGCCATCTTCTAGAGTGTTCTATTCTTCCTTTCTACAATACCGTTCTGTTGTGGAATAATTGGAACAGAGAATTCACGCTGAATACCAAGTTCATCACAGAAATCACTGAATTGAGAGTTTTCAAATTCCTTGCCATGATCACTTCTGATTCTGACAATCTTTCCTCGCGGAATTCCTTTCTCTATCTGCACCAAACTTCTAAACACATCAACAGTATTAGATTTTTATTTAAGAAAAACCACCCAAGTGTATCTAGAAAATCATCAGCACATCCAAAAATGTACTTCTTACCAGTTATACTTGGTGTGTTGATTGGATCCATAAATCCATATGAAGTAACTCCAGATTCCTTGAGGTGGTAAATACTGTACCGAAGAGTGAGGAGATCAAATCTGTTTATCTTGTTGACATGGTCCGCACACAATTCTGTCTTTGCTCTTAAGTGTAGGCATACCTCGTACTGCCTTTGAATTGGAAATTTTCACCAAGGTTTTGTAGTTGATATGACCAAGCTTCCTATTCCATAAACTGCCTTCATCTTTTGTTGAACTCATACATCTTACTTCTTATTCCAAGAGGTAACAATTGTTTGACAATCTAATACCAGAAAAAACTTTATCTTCGCCATGTCTTACAACACATTTATCTTTCTAAAATTCAACTGTCATATGGTCATCACACAGTTGACTGATACTCAATAAATTCTCCTTTAGATCTTGAACCAGTAATACACTAGTGAACAAAGGAAATTCTTCAATATACATTTCACCTTTGCCAATTACACGAATCCTCTTTCCATCTCCAAAAGTGACGAAACCACCATGATATGGTTGGATGTTTGTCAGAAATTCCTGATTTTCAGTTATGTGCCGAGAGCACCCACTATCAAAGTACCACAAGTCTTTAGAATGTGCAATAAGTGAAGTATGAGCAACAAAACAATTTCCGGTGCATTTAATAATCCATACCTTTCTGATCATCTTTGATTGTTGGACCTTGTGTATGTTGGAACATGTGGACAGTTGTCACCCGTTCATAGTATCTCTTAGTAATCTGAGACATTGTTCCTTAATATGGCCTTGATACTTGCAATAGCTGCAGATGAGAGGTTTTTGTTATCGAGTGCGGATAATTTTTCTCTTTATCCATTGAACCTGTACCTTGAGATTGGCCGTATTGGTTGAAAAGTTGTCATAGCCAATTCCTTGTCTATCTCCAACTCTTTTTCCCATGGTCAGAATATCATCAAGATTTTCTTTACCATTGTTTAACTTGGTAATTGTTGCTTCCGCCATCTCTGCTCTCTTCATCACAGAATGTAGACTCACTTTCAATTCCTCGATCCCATTCTTAAGTTTTCCTACTAGAACCAAAAGATCCCTCTCTGTCTCAGTCTGTTGAATTATCTCAATCTTCAGGGATTTGTTTGTGTCAATAACTTTTAGCCACATGTCATACATTTTTTCATATGCAGTGTTGATTTCTTCAGCACTTATGGGTTGGTGTTCATCATCAGAACTTATATTGGAACATACAGTCTTATCTATGTTGGGACATATATCCACATTCTCCATATCATCGTGATCTTTTGCTCCAAATGCCACATAATTGTTGATGAGTTCTTCTTCTTCTTCTTCTTTCTCATCTTCTCCATCCTCACTCCATGAGATAACATATGAACTTCCTTGCTTCTTCCGTGTATTAGTACATTCAACGTGAATATGTACAAAGTCCTCACATTCTCTACATTGAATCCTTCCTGCCTTTTTTGCTTCACCACTTTGGTTTCTAAAGAACTGCTGATTTCTTTCCTCCATGCGTATTCCACGATTATTTCCAAAGTTTTTCCACAAGGTTTGTTTCCTCCTGTTCTTTCTTGTGATTTCTTGTTCACCACCCTTTTAGCATCCTTGAGAAATTTTTAGTGATGAGAGCAAGTTCTTCAATACCATCCTCACTATCTGATTCGTGGTTATCCCGTGATGAAAATACTTTCAAGGCCAACTTCTTCTGAGTTTTTTTGCAGGCTGTTCCATTGTCTTCTCATACATCTGTAGTGATCCCCGTTAACTCATCCAAGAACATTGTGAACACATCTCTAGCTTCTTCTATTTTTGCAATCTTCATTGCAAATCTCTTGGGTAGTAATCTCAAGGTCTTCTTTGCCAGCTTATCTTCCTTGTAGACTTTTCCCAATTGATATGCCATATTAGAGATGTCTCTGAGTTTGGTAATCGTTTCATCCTCCTCCATTTTCAATTCTTCGAACTTTGTAGGCAACACCTGTAGTTTGGATTCACGTACATGACTGGTTCCTTCATGTACAGTCTACAGAATATCCCATGTTTTTTTAGCCTGATGACATGTAGAGATGAGTCTAAATTGATTTTTATCCACTGCTGTGAAGATAACATTCAATGCTTTTGAATTTTCCTTGGAAGGCTTCAATTGATTTGGATGATTTATCCTTGAACTTTTGTTTCCTTGAACTTAACTCTCCCTCTTTCTCCTTCTAACTGGATTCTTCATCTTCAATTGGGTGATTCCACTCGGTTTCAACAAAGTGCCATGTAAGTTCATCCAGTGAATTTATAAACACTCTCATGTGTTCTTTCCAATAGTTATTTTTTCTTTCCAGCAGAGGTTGCCGAGACACAGAGACTCCTTCTTTGATCGCCATGGTAAAATCGGATCACACTTTCCTTAACACAACCAAGGAAAGAAATAAGTGACCAAGCTCTGATACCAAATAAAATTTTGGCTTTACCGCTTAATTATTAGACCTGTGTTCCAACATATCCTATCTAACCAAGTATGTAGAGAAAAATAGCACACGTCATAAAGATATCCTATCTAACCAACTTGGTTACGCAGATCCGTGAAATCCACCTACATCTGTGGGGCATGGCCCGGTTCAGAATAAATTCACTAATCAGAGAGATGCAGTACAAAGTACACCATACAACTATACTTATCTTTTCTAATTACAAGCGTTTGTATGTTGCAAGCTCCCATTGCTACCGATCCACCTTGATCAGACTCACTCTGATCTCAAAACTCGTTGACGCTGGATCTCCCCCTCTCGAGGAATTAAGGTGTACGATTCTGAACTAATCAGCCGGTCACGGTATGTTGGAACATATGTATACCGGCTCTCGCATGAACTCTCGGAAAGATATAAAATCTGAGTACAAATTTTCTCAATGAAATTCGTGAGTATTGTCCACTATAAATGGTCCCATGAGCAGATCGGAACTCTCTATGATTATCCCCATAGTATTTTTATTCCTTATCTAATTCTAAAGAATATCCAAATCGCATAAATAAATGGATTTTCCTTGTTTCAAATATCTCATAATATTCCATAAATTCAATTTAATAATTGTAGGGATTTTTCATAAATCCATTATGCTTCAAAAATGTCTGAATCAAATATTGCATAATTTTCATATGTCTTTTTTTTTCAATAGAAACCCATATGAATGGGGGAGATATATATTAGGCTCTCCAAACCATATGTAACCTGATTGTTACATCAAAAAGAAGCCGATTGGCTTAGTGTACACAAGTTCCTAGAATGATAATGCTCTTTACAAAATAGGAATTATCTAAGATTGTCGGGAGTGATTCCGAATGTCACACCTCCACCCCCATGTCGATTTACAACATTCGGCCAGACTCCCAAATCCGTAAGATAATTCCATTCTTTCCAAAGTACTGTTGCTACTTACTTATGAGAAAAAACTGCTTGCATAATCACAAATTACATGAAAAAAAATGACTTGTGTTCGAACTTTCTTCAGTCCACTTGTCCCATTTCCTCAAAATGTTGGTCTTTTGGCTTCTGCTGTTGTCGTATGTAATCTGGTTTAAAGGATAGAGCTTCACCTTTTTGTATCTTGCTGCCTAAATGTATGATGATCCATGTGTTCAGCCGTGTTTCATTTGATCAAGTTCTTGATTAAAAAACCTGCCAGTAAGAACCAAATAGATTATGAGTAGCATCATGTTCATCAATCAATTCTAATGTCCGGTATCCCTTCTCTATCCAAGCTTAACAAACCCCTTGTTCTCTGGTCTAAATCCTTGAAAGTGAAGACCTTCTCCATATTTATTTTTTTGTCAGCTAAAGTTGCTAAGTAATCTGCTACCTTATTGCCTTGTCTTAGAGTGTGGCGGATTTCAACATGTTTTATTAGCTTGTGGATATCAAAAACCAGCTCATATATCATCCAAGGAGCCTTTTGTGGATTTTTGATAGCTTCAATAGCATTGTAACAGTCCGATTCTAGGCTAAAAGTAGACAGCCTTAGAGATGCTGCAAAATTATATCCTATCATTATAGCCAAAATCTCAGAGTGTAAAACCGATGTTGCATGTTCAGTTTTTATAAGACCTCTAATCATAAGGCCACTGTTATTCCTAACAATTATCCCCAATGCACATCTTTTGCTAGAAAAGTCCCAGGAGGCATCAACATTTACCTTAAAGTCTTCATTTGGTTTTTGCCAAGTAACACATCTAATCCTAGGTTTCAGTTTAGATCTGGTAAGTGGTGATAAACCTAGTTCAAACCAAATTTTATCCTCCATGTTGGTGC
>JAULKJ010303538.1:0-11407 GCA_032355405.1 Rubia balearica | reverse complement strand
GGGGCGGGGGGGGGGTGAAAGTGTTGGGGTGATGGGTGGTGGAAGGGTTGTGGTGGCGAGGTGATGGAAGATGTGTGACAGAGGCGGTAGTGATGTGGAGCAGCTGAGACGGCAGTGACAGAGACGTGGTGGCGGAGACAGCGGTAAGATGGAGCAATTCTGGAATTTATTTGCTGCTTCTTCATTCTTTTTGTCTGAGCAGTTCTAGAAATTTTTTGCCGTTTTGTAATTCAAATATTTTAACAATATTTTATTTGGGTTCAATCTAAAAGTTAGATTTTTGTTGGGTTTCCATTGTACGGTTGAAGCTGTTCTTTGGTTCTCCATGTTTGATTTCAAGCACATTCATATGGTTGGATCGAGATAATTTTAGTTGATTTGTGATTTGATTGAGTTCTTGAAATTTAGTTCGTGTATTTTGAAGAAACACACAGTTGGAGGTGTGAATGTGTGTGTGGTGGCGGCGATGCCGATAGGCTGAGGTGATGGTGGTGGATGGCTGGAGGTGGTGGTATGAGGGCAAATGTGTCCTAATACTTATAGATTTTAGTGTAAGAGGCATTTTAGTCATTTTATATGTGGTCAATGCCGAACATAGTGTATTAGGGTTATATTAGCACTTATGTAAACTAGTTAAAGTTGTTTTTGCACTAAAAATTATCTGATAATTATATTGATATTTACTCAAATAGGTAGAGTTATATTGATATATATCCCTAATAAATACTATCTTTTAGTCTGTCTCAGTATTAAGAAATCAATGATTCGTATTTCAAAAAGAAAACAGAAATCTATGATTCTTATTCTTTTCCTATCCAATTTCGCGGTAGGTTAGACAGAATGTATAAATTAATGGAAGATCTTAATGTTTGATATAATTCGTTGTTATCTAGTAAACGTTTGTGTGAGGAACAGTCCTTATTACAAGTCCAAGCTAATCCATATAGCTATGATATTCGTTTGTAGGAGATCAGGAATCAATGTTAGGTTTGTCAAGTACTTAAAAAAAAGATAAATACATTTATAATCCTAATTTTTGGTTAAAAGTGTCAATATAACTCTACAATTTGAGAAAGTGTCAATATAACCCTACAA
Organism: Rubia balearica; assembly: GCA_032355405.1. Classification (NCBI taxonomy): domain Eukaryota; kingdom Viridiplantae; phylum Streptophyta; class Magnoliopsida; order Gentianales; family Rubiaceae; genus Rubia; species Rubia balearica. Next base: position 10,312 of record JAULKJ010303538.1, on the reverse strand, counting down.
TTAATCCTCAGGATTATGAACAATTTGAGATCTATGAAGCTAACTAGCCCGCAGGGTTAGTTCACAAATCGAATGTATTGATACTTAATGAACCCCAGGATTAAGCAAAAATAAAGAAAACTCGCAAGCAATTGAGAATATCTCAAAAATATGAATATAATGTGTGTAAAAACGGTGTCAAAATTCATGGAGAACCACCCCCCATTTATAGGGTAGGTGGTCTCGACCATAAACCCTAATCACAGCTGGAAACTAAATCGACGTATGGCAGGTTTAACAAGTTAAAACCACATCTAATTAAAATATCTCAAATAAATGGTAATCTATGGTAATCCGGTCGGATTCTTCAAGAAGTAATTTTGAAGAATATTACCTTATCTAATGTTATCAAATCTAAATCTAATCAGAATAAAATTGAATATTCTAAACCCTAATGGACTGTATTTTCAAAATTCAGCTCTTCAAAGCCCACATGATCGAGTTTATCAGTCCAATAAACCCAAAATGAAATAATTTTACTACAGTTTAGAAAGATCACACTACCTCGTTAAAAATCCAGTGGGAAAAAAGTATAGTGTTCTTCACGACATCTTCAGATAATCGACAAACTTGAATAATTAATCCAAGCCGTAACCGATTTGGTCTTGAGTTGTTCATCAAGAAGTTGATCAATCAAAGTATTCAATGCCGGATCTCTAAACTTTGTTCTTGACCTTGTCATCGGTCCAGCCATGCCCCTTAGAGGATCCCGAACATAACCCTTGAATGATTGATCTAGTCATGGAATGTCTTCATTTATGGTGGTAGTCCTCTTGGCATCTCTATCAGAAGACGAAGCAACGCTATCAGTGCCACCGCGGAACCCTAGCCTCACCGCTCTTCCCCTAAATTCGATTATACACCACTAACACCACCGTTGGCTTTAAAATCCATCGCCAGTAGAACAAGGACAAGTGAAAGGGGTTTTGGAAGCAGCTGTGTTTTTTTGGTGAATGAGGTTTTGTAGAGGTGAATGTGGTTTTGGAAGTAGCGGCGTTTTTACCAAAGAACAATGGTAAGGGTTTTAGAAGCAGCGACGTTTTTCGTCGAAGAAGAAAGAGGAAATGAGGTTTTGGACGAAGAAGAAAAGGAAATAAGAGAAAGGATAGTTCAGTCATTTCATGTGTTTTGAAATTTTATTTAAAAAAAAATCAAGGGTAAACTTATCATTTGACCATATTCCGGCTAAACAGTCGTTGACTTAAAAGTCATCCTAGTGTAGAGTTAGATTAACACTTTCTCAAATTAATGGGTTATGTTGGCACTTTCAAACAAAAGATAGGGTTATTTTATCACTTTACTCTAAAAATATCGTGCACACTACAATAATTTAGTTCGGACTGAAACGTGATTTTCAATTTTTCACATGGAATTTTTCGCCATCAACATGTTTATATATAACCAACTAAAAGGCCGTAATCTTTACGTTATATTTGAAAATTCATGTTTATAATATTACAAATAACAATATAATTAGTCAACGTTTTGGAAAAACTGTCTTTTCATAAGTTATGAAAAGATGAATTTAATTAGATTAATAAAAAGGTAAAAGGTTTTATTGTAATATTAAAATTTGTTATGCAGCGTGCAGTGGCTATAAGTTTATGATCCGATTGATGCAACCTAAAATTTTTATTTTCATTTCTTCTAAATTATAGTTTAAACCTTGATTTTTTCATGTGTTATAAAAATACATTTCCTCAAGAGACGGACTTATATAATTAAGACTCTCATAATAATAATAAATATATATATATATATATAATACGATCATATATGATATGAACGAAGAATAACCATATTTTCACTTCTTGGGTAGAAAATGAATATGGTTTAGTGTTAAAAATACAATAATTAAATTAAAGTAAATAAACATCAAACTAAAAGAGTTAAACATCAAATAAATAGAAACATTAAAATACTTAAGCATTAAATTAAAATTAAAATATCAAATACAACACATAAATTAAATATAGATAAACATAACATTATAATGTTTAAACATCAAATAAAAATACTAAAACTATATACAAATCAAAATTGCAATAATTAAACATCAAATAAAAATACTAAAAAATACACATCAAAATTAAAATAGTTAAACATCAAATAAAGCTAAAAAACTACACATCAAAATAATGAATCATAAAATTAAAATATAATACATATCAAATTAAAATAGTTAAGTATCAAATAAAATTACATTAAATAAAAATAGTTTAATATCTAATAAAAATACTGAAGAAAAAATCAAATTTTATTATTAAAATATTAAAGAAAATGACACAAGAATTTTAAAACATCGAAGTGTGCAATAAAATGTGACACAGATATCGGAAAAAATAAAACATTGGTACTGCAAATGAAAAATCCATTTCAAACTAGTGAAACATCATGAACAAATTAAATAAAAATCTAATATTCCAAAAAAAAGAACATCATTATTATTTTTAAACGACACAATGAATTTTTTTAAACATTAATCAATATAAAAATATAGATTACAAATTAAAAATTAAGCTAATAAAAGATTACTAATTAATGTCAAAAATTTAATATGTTAACACGTGATGTTAGTGGGACGAAAAACATTATAAAAGCACAAGATTTGGTTGAAAAATCAAGTGTTGGATACAACATCAAGTTGGTTGCATAAAGGTGCCCAGATTGTGCGAAAATGGGGAGAAAAATTGATCCACGAATTTATACGATCCAGATTCTTGACCCACAAATTTCTTATGACCAAGAATCATTAATTTTTCAATTATTTGTGCCCAGCGCACACACTCCTCCCTATAAAATGCTACTTGCATCTAGATCTTTCCTTATTGCATAAAGTTTCTCTAAATTACATTAGTAACTCCATTTCTAATTAAACTTTAGTATATCATACTCCCTCCATCCCATAAATATTGACTTATTTACTTTTGACACATTATTTTAGGAGAGATGACGTGTCATAGAATAATTGTGAAAAAAGTGAAGATATTTTGAAAAAATAGTGGGTCCAATGTCAAAGTTGTTAAAGTTATAGAGAATATTGTGAGAATTTAACGAAAAATTCTTTGCCATTATAAGTAATTTTCAACATGGGCTATTAATTGTGGATGGACAAAAAAAGAAAAGTATATTAATATTTATGGGATGAATGAAGTATATTAATCATTGATCTCGTTATGCGACGGTATCATGCAAAACTTTGTCCGAACATAAAAGGGAGAAAAGGGAAATTGTAATAATAAAAATGAACGGAAACGAAAAATGAACGAAATTTTTTGGTGCTAGGAATAGGGATGGCAGTAGGATGGTTTTGGTGGAGATTTACTCCGCATCCGCTCCAATGAAGAGAATATGGAGGTAATTTTGATGGGTGAGATGGGGTACGAAAATGATACTCGCCATGAGAAGTGGGTTAGGTGTAGATTTTAGTTCATTCTCGTTCCATCCCCGACCCTGTCCCACTAGACCCGCTATGTCAACACTAATTTTATCTATCTATAATGTACATATCTTACCTAATATATTTTCATGTAAATAATTATTAAAATTATTAATATTAAAATTATTATTGTAAATTAAAACTTTAGATGTTTTTGGAGATACAGATGGGGTGGGTAAATTGGATTTGGGAATGGAGACTCATATGAATGATGGGGCGGGGTGGGATTTCAATTATACCCGATGGAGTGGATGTGGATTTTAATGTTTTACCCGTCATGGGTGATGAGGCGAATATGTGTATGAAAATTTTATGTGGGCATGGATATAAAGGGATCATAATCCGTATCCGCCCCATTGTCATCCTAGCTAGGGAGAGAAAGTAGAAAAAATAAATTTTTGCCAGCACGAGGAAAAATTCCACAAAAGAAAAAAGAAATAATATTTAGGTTAATATGTGTATTATTTTTGAAAGAGTGATTTCCTGAATTTTGTATTACCATGGAGAATAAAAAGAGTAGAATTACATAAGGAATCATAGTACTGAAATAACTCTAATTTAGTCATCAGTCATATCCATAACCTAATCATCTAATTGACTGATTCTAACACCCCACTCAAGCAAAGCGTCGGATGCTCAGAGACGCAAACCTCGGATCTGAAGAACTCAAATAACGGATGAGAGAGGCCCTTTGTGAATATGTTCGCAACCTGAAGAGAGGTAGGAACATTAGCAGCACACAGCTTTCCATATGCAACTAACTCCCAAACCAAATGATAGTTGATGTCAATGTGCTTCACCCACTTGTAAGCAACTGGATTCTAAGCCAAGAAGATGGCACTACTGTTGTCTCATAATAACAGTGGAGAACCAGAGAGCGGAATGCAGAGATCACGAAGAAGATGAGTAAACCAAACAGCCTCTAGAGCGGTGTTAGTGAGGGCCCGATACTCAAACTCCGTGCTAGAAGGAGAGACAATGAGATATTTCTTGGTACTCCAGAAAACAAGGTTCCCACCAAAAAAAACATCATAGCCATATGTGGATTGGCGAGTCTCAAGACAACGGGTCCAATCAACATCAGAATAGCTAAACACCTCATGAGAACTAACAAACCAAAAGGTAAGACTGAAGTGCAGGGTACCTCGAACATATCGGAGAATCTGAGTGACCGTAGAAAAATGATCATCACGGGGGGTCCTAAAGATACTGATTGATCGTGTTGACTGCAAAAACCAAATCATTACGGGTAATCATCAGGTACTGATGAGCCTTGACTAGAGAGCGATAAAGCGTCAGATTCCAAAACTAAGGACTTGTGAAGCTATGAAGCTGCGAGCCTGGCACAAATGGAGTAGATACTGGAGCAACATCAGACATTCCAACATGAGTGTGAATATACCTGGCATACTATGCTTGGCCGAGAAGTAAACCCGATGAAGTGCGTGTAACTTCCAAACCAACAAAGTAGTGATGAGTGCCCAAATCCTTGATGGAAAAATCCTGATGCATCTTATTAATGAACTATTGAAGAAGAGTCGAGTCGTTACCTGTAAGAACGATGCCATCGACATAGACTAGCATGTATAGTAATGACGAGCCCTGGGACAGAACAAAAATGGAAGAAGTTTCAACTGAACTGCATAGAAACCCAAGCTGAATCAAATAGGTAATAAATTATTGAAACCAGGCCCACGGAGCTTGCTTAAGATCATAAATGGCCTTACGCAAGAGACAAACATAATCCGGATGAAGCGGTTCGTTGTAGCCAACGGGTTGCGCCATATAAACTGGAGTATCGAGGACGCCGTTGAGGAAGACGTTATTGACATCTAGTTGATGAAGAGGCTAGGAGCGCATCGTAGCAATATCCAGAACAGTACGAACTACGAAAGAATTGACAACCGGACTGAAAGTGTGATCAAAGTTAAATCTCAAAATCTGCAAAAAAATCTTGTGACGCTCAACAATGCCATTTAGATTATACTTCAGTTGATAAACCCATTTGGAGCAAATAATGTTGACATCCGATGGATGTGGCACCGAATTCCAGGTGCTCTGTCCACGAAGAGCTGCTATCTCATAATCCATAGTAGAAACCCAAGAGGGATCCTGAAGAGTAATCTGATAATTTGTGGGCTCGGACTGAGCAAGTAAGGAAGCAGTAAGATTGCGAGCAACAATATCATAATAATCTCTGCACTGAATAGCTCCAATCGTGCGAGGATGAGGTAGAGAGACCAGAGGAGTAGTAACGGTCGGTGAAGGAGTCGGCAAAGGGGCCGGTGAGGTGGCCGACGAACTAGATGGGCTGGTTGGTGAACTAGCTGAGCTGGTCGATAGCGAGATGGGCAGAGCATGATGCGTCAGAGCGACCACTGAATGGTAAGAATTGGCAGAGCATACAGAACAGGGTATCATATTCAGTGAGGATAATAGCTTCGATGAGCCAGGAGAGTTGACAAACAAAGTGACAAGCCGAGCAGGAGGAGATGTCACCGTGGAAGAAACAGGAATATCAGTTGATACATCAACATGATCTAAAAAAGTAGAGATATCCAGAGAGAATGAGGATACTAAAGTAGAACCATCAGCATAAAGGAAGTAAGTGTCGTCAAACCGAGCATGTCTGGAGATATATATCTTTCTAGAGGTAGGATCCAAACATCAATATCCCTTGTACTAGGAGTTGTACCCAAGAAAGACACAGGGAAGACTGCGAGGAGAGAGTTAGTTGGTTGCATGTGAACGAGGATAAGGGTACACACGACAACCAAATATATGGAAGTTCATGTATATGGGAACCCGGCCATTAATAACGTCATATGGTGATCTTCCGCCAAGAACATGAAGGGGCAACCGATTTATGGTGTAAGCTGCTGCAGCAAAGGCATGAGGCCAGTGGGAGAAAGGGACAGGAGTGTGGTATAACATAGACAATCCTTTCTCAGCAATATGACTGTGTTTGTGCTCAGCCTGACTGTTATGCTCAGGAGTATACGGGCAAGAAATTTTATGGTGAATGCCCTTTGTATGAAAGTGAGAGCGTAAGCTACCATTTACGAACCCGGAAAATCAAATTTGGGGTGCAGTGGGTAAAACCACGAGATTCGAGAATATCAAGGAAAATAGCATAGTAGGAGAAACCATCAGCAAATAAAATGGGAGAGGGCTCCATAAGTCACAATGAACTAGATCAAGTACCCTGACACATCATTTATCATTTGTATAAAAAGATAAGCGCTTCCCATTAGCCTTTTCACACGCATAACAAAGGGTAGGTTTAGGCAAAACCAATGAGACATATAAAGATCCAGAAGCTCGCAAATCATAAAAAATGAAATGCGGAACATGACCAAGTCTAGCATGCCAGTTTCCAAAAATGCACGTGACTTATTTGATTCTACAATGGACAACAAAGCTGGTGCACCATAGTCTAAAACATAAATCCCATTTTCCCTAGTTATTTTATGATGAATAATAAATGAGCAATCATCAAAGTAGACAACAACATTTAAATACCGAGTTAATTTTCTAATTGAAAGCAATTTTTCAGTGATATCAGACACAATAAGAAAATCATAAAGAGGCAGAGATTTAGATATACGAGAATCACCAACATGAGTAATAGGGAGTTAAGAACCATTACCAACATAGACTCGGACAGAACCATTATGAGGTGTCACATGATCAACAACATTGGTGGACGATACCATGTGTTTTGTGGCATCGGAATCTAAAATCCACTTGGATTCATGCAATTTTCAACAAACAAAACGAGCCACGGGAGTGAGCCATATCACAAAATGACAAATTCAGCAAAAGATAAAAAGAGAAAAGTTGGAGAGTGGCGTCACGCGCGAGTGAAACAATGCGTGTAAGAGTGTAGGATGCGTGTTAGCACGCGCTGCTGCTGGAAATAAATGGCTAGAATACCGGACGTGTTGGCACGCGCTGGCTGAGATGAAGCCCGTGTTTTCACACGCTTAAAAGAAGACAAAGAACTCTCCCGTCTCTGCTACTGGACTACACTGGAGAAGGGGCTCCTACCCGTCGGAGATTGTAGAACCGCTGCGGAGTGGTGGCCGAAAAGACTACGATGCTGATGAAAATGAGATCGTCGGTGACGAAGTGAATTAGAGTTCAGGGGACGCTGCTGGAATTGGAGTAGTCTGGTCAGAGAAATGGAGGACCCGGACGATGCCAAAAGAAAGAGTTGCCGCTGGGAAATGGAGATCGTCACTGGGAAAGCTGAGAATGACGTCGGGAATTGCGTCGGAAGGGGGTTGAGGTTAGCGGTCAAAGAAGAGAAGGAGGCAGTGGCAAAATAAATAAATAAATTAGGGTTTAGGTCGTTGGATCATAATCTGCTCTGATACTATAAAAGAGTAATTTCCCTTAATGAATTATGCATTACTGGAGAGAATAAATAGAGTAAAATTACGAGTTATTTCAGTCATATCCATAACTAATCATTTAATTGATGGATTCCAACATTTTTATGGAGATTGACCCATCATCTAACCAAAACCGCTTTCTAAACAAATTTAATTAACTACCGTATGTAGCTATATTTTTACTAGATTCTCCCAACAGATTGTCTGTCCATAAGTTTATGAACATGCCCCTTTTTTTACCTTACATACTGCATTTGTTAAATTATATACTAAATTTTAAAAATAGTTTCATATTATATATTTTTATATTTTTACATTCAAATAAATATTATTATTACTTGTTTTAACTTTTAAAATATAATATTTAAATTTTATTAAAAAATTATAACATTTAATATAAAAGTTACTGTGGACCGTCCATAAAGCTTTCTCTTTTTACTAAATTATTCTTTCTATTTAGTTTCGACTTCAGAATTCAATACGAAGGTGGCTCAACAAATTCATTTTTATAGTTTTATCAATTCTTACATTAGTGATTCTTTTTTTCAGAAGATGATGGTGCTTGTCTGCAATGTTTCTATTTCTGACACCAAAATGTTGTGGAATAAGTAAATTATGATCGTCGAACGCCAACAACCATGTGCATATTGGAAAAAGTTCAACCACAATAAATATCAAGCATACGATCATCGTTAAATTTTGAACTTTAAATCTTGCACCAAAACACACTAAAAGTGTGGAAACTTTATTTCATGAGTTTTCAAACTCTCTTTATTGTGAAATAAGTAAATCTATTTTACAAATCTCGAATTTAACTTATCCATGCAAACATTTTTTTTAAAAAAAACTCCACTACAGCCTTCTTAGAACTGTTAATTTAAAAACATTTACTTTAATAAATAAAATCGTGATAAAAACTCTTTTTAATATAATTTTTATTTAATATGAAAATCTTCCCAAATTATCTGAAAATTATGAGGGTTAAAGATTTGTGTCACTGGTGTTGGTTTTCCCTATGGGGTTCCTTGTGGACATGCTCACGACATTGGTGCTGGGATTTCACGCTAAGACTATTTTTTTAAAATTCGTTGATAAATATTTGAATTACACGTGAAAGGATCTTGTTGAAGCATCCCGTCCCAACAGAATTTGTATAATTTGACTTTGAGAGTCAACTGTATCAATGTTTAACTACTAATATATATATTTACGTGTGTAAAATTTTTTTAAAAATAATAATTTAAAAGTATATGTTATTACGAATTCAACAACATATGATAGATAATAGTATTACATATATAATAATATAATTCATTGGTTGAAGTTGGCTAAATTTGACTCCCAAAGTTAAATTATGTCAATTTTGCTGAAACGGAGATAGTATATAATTTTTTCCCATAAATGTGATTACAATAGTTTGTGATATTGAAAATATCATTTACATATAAGGCACTTTACTATAACATAGAAAGCAAAATTTTCTGTTGCAACATGAGTAGTTTATGACTTGAGATAATGGTCATGTACTGTGGAATCATCCAACAAATTCTACCAAAACTTGCCGAGCTAAATTCACCGGCTGAATTCAGTGTCACAACCTAAATCGGTTAGAGTATGAAGTATTAGTTTTGGCATTTCTCGATAGATATGCCAACCACACAGACTTTGTATCTGATACAATCTTCTTATTGACAAAAAAAAAGACTCTCTAAAATCAAAACAATTAAAGCACATCTACTGAAAAATCTGGCCACTATTTATCTAACACATAAACACCTTTAACTAAACTAGGATAGTAAGTCCATCCATTTTTAGTAGCAACAATATTTTTTTGTAAGTGTATCAGATTATTTGTTTGTGCATGAACTTCTTATAATTCGACCCTGTAGGATACCTGAATAAACGGTCAAAAGACATGTTTGACGAAATCAAGGATCTCACAAGCCTAAACCATTCAAACATGATGAGATCTACTAATCTAGCAGAAATTTTCAAGTTGGAAACACCGCAAGTCCATTGATTAATTAAACGATTTCATCTTGGATTTATCCTAAACCCCCTTGGAAAGTATATCATAAACCAAACATATATTTTCAAATATAAGGCCATTGAAAAAAAATTGACATAGACGATAACATCTAATACTTCAGACAAAAACAAATACTCATTTTCATTATGTAGGTTAAAAACTTGAAATAAAAGGAAATTAAATGGAAGTAAAAAAATAATTTACTGGATTAAAAGTCTTGTAAAGTCAAAAATACATCTCATGGATTAATTGTGTTGGCAATTTGTGAACTAAGTGAAAACTGATTCCTGCCATGTTGGAACACACTGCAGAATGCAGAAAACAGAATTAATGATCAAGTAATTGCGATGGTTTTGGTTTATGGAAATTGGATATATCTCGCAATATTTGATTCAGAATTAGAAGCAT
>JAULKJ010303527.1:0-11409 GCA_032355405.1 Rubia balearica | reverse complement strand
CTAAAGGGTTTGACCTTTACTCGTGTTAGGTCAATCGTGCCTTATCTTCTTTTGTAAATTATGGATAGTCCACTATATCATTTCACTTATACAATGCATTTGTTAAATTAAACTCTAATATAAATTTTTTTAAGTTTAATAATGTGTTTTTTATTATATTTTTGAGTCCGTTTATTGAAAGACAATTTTTCCATAAGTCATGGAAAGACAAAGGTCTTAAACTACAAATTAGAAAAAATCAAGATAAAAATTTTGGGCTGCATTAATCGGATCATATATTTATAACTATTGCACGCTGCATAATAAAATTTTAATATTACCACAAAAACCTTTTATCCTTCTATTATTCTAACTCAACCCCGTCTTTCCCAAGATTTTGCCTATATGTTTTAATTTTCATATCCATATACACAACATATTTAAAAAAAATAAAAATATAATTTTTAAATTAAAAATTGATGTGACATGTAACTAAGAATATGTCAATTTTCCGGAGACTTCCCCGTTAATATTTTTCATTGACTTCTGACTATTTTTAGTGGGAGAAAAAAGAATTGAATTCGGGTTGCGTCTAGCCAATCCCGACTACTTGGTGGTTGGGTGACATCAAGTTCAACATACCCTGCTCGTGGTTGAGTGATATTAAATTCAACATACCCAATCCAATAATAAGCACTAAACCCTCTCCCATACCCACTTAATCAACAACACACTGCATATTGTCATTAGCGGTAAACTTGGCACCCTAGTCCTGATCAGGAGCGGCACGTCCCTTGGCCCTGCGATCGAACATAGACTTACGGTCCTTGTCGAGGCGGAGCTTAGCAATACGCAGCAATGAGGACAGTGACTCGCGCTCGACGGCGCCGTGCAATGGGCCTTGCGGCTCTTGTCGTGGGAGGACGACACGCGTGGGTTGTACATCATTTTGGCCGCCAACGTTGGGTTTACCTTTGCCTCTAGCTTCCTCCGGCGAGAGATGCAAAATAAGTTTGAAAACCCCCGCCTATTCATATGCTGTTGGTCTTTGATGCCACTGAACCTTCATTGGTATTCAACAATCCTCCATGGATGGATCAGATCCTTACATACGTGTGGCTTGCTCTGAACTCGGTAACTACTAACAACTTACATCTGATTATTCATTACTGAGAGCCCGTATCCATCATGTTTTCTGTGCAATTTCTATGAACATTTTCCTTAAAATCTCTGAAATGCATATTCTGGTGGGAGAAAACCAAAAAAAAGTAATTATTGCTTCTAGAGGAATCGTTAGATGTTCATTAATTGCTGCAGAAATTTTCATTTTCTGGAATACGAGGATTAGGTGTCGAGGTGTAATAACCTTAATTCATCAGAAACTACTGTGGTGATCCATCTTGTCTTCCTTTCAATATTTTGTTCTCACTGGTGATTAGTATAGGGGGAGTAAGAAAAATTTAGGCTCAGTGACAGTTCTAAAAAATCACAGCTGAAAGAGCTGCCACTTTATAGCTATGAGTCTTATGACACCCTAGCTATCGCAACTCATAATTTCCACAGCACAATTAGCTAGGCCAGGGAAGTTTTGGTTCAGTGTACAAGGTACTTCATGTTGAAATCGCATGAGTAGATGATAACAAATCCTGTATCCCAGATTGTTGTTGTAGTCTTTTCTTCTCATTTGCCATTTTAATCTTAGTAGACTGGATTCGTTTCAATTACACATCATTGCCATTTTCTTGTTGAAAATAACGTAATCATGGGAACCTTGGAAGTTTGTGAATGTGAACCATAAACGGTTGTATGATCCTCTAAAGATATATATTGTTCTTCTTGTAGTGAGGCAGAAATAACTTTATAGTTTTTGGATAGTTCTTATTTCAGTTTCCGATAATATTTAGTTATAATTCTTGACTGCACAGAAAAAAGAAAAAAGTTGGTCAAAGTAGATACCTTCTTTATGTCGAAATTGGCTATGGATTTGGCAGTGTTGTTAGATACAACTTGTTATGAGTATTTGATAGACATTGCATAATTGAGGGCTCGTAAGAAGTAATGGAAGATTACTTTCTATAGTTGGTGATAGGAATAATGTACAGTTAGCCTGTCAAGATGTGTTGGCTTTGTTTCTAACATGGGTGATGGATCACTACAGAATTCTCCCTCTCCTTTTTTTCGTTTTAATTTTTTTTCATGCTTTTGAAAGCCTCATTTGCATGTCTCTAGTGTAACTGAAAGTCTTGTTCTGATGTTATTAATGTGAGTGATGTTGTTAATCTGGTTCTGATAACCTAATATAATCTTATATAATTGAAAGTCTTGATCTGATGCCAAAAAATTTCGGTATGGCACGACGTTTTTAGCTACCTTTCTCTCTTAGTTGATATTGAGGTTTGGAAATGTCTTGCAAAATGCACCATGGTAGTCAACTCATTGATGGCACTGTTAAAAATTACATGGGATCTTGCTAGACAAAGAACGATGGAGTAAAAGTGGAGACCGGGATAATCTTGACAATGTCACTTTTTGCCCCAAAGTTCAAGTTGATTAAGCTTCTATGGTTTCCAAGCTTAGAACTGAAATTGCAGTTGTAGGCAGAGGCTCGTAAATGTGGTCTTTCAAAAGCAATGTCCCAGAAGGTTGTCGATGAGATGAAAACACGTGCAAAATAAGAAGAGACTGAACATAAGCTCATTAATTTATTCTTCCTCCGTGAGTGTGATTCCATTATTTTTCCGTTGCTCTATATGCAATTATATTGATCATTAGTGTTCCTAACTAATCAAATGTGAGTTTTCTGCAGGATTTGAAGAATACGAGTGAATCAGCTGAGAAAAGGAATGCAAGGTTAGAGAGATATTACAGGATAATGAAGAACATTTAATGGGAAGGCATAGATTGATTTACTAAACAATTTACTGATGTCATTTCAGGTTTTCAATAAGAACATTTGAGATAGATTGTTTGATGAATCGCTTTATTGTGAGGGTATATTATATTATACTAGACATATTTTTTTTTAAAAGTAATTTCAAGCTAATACAACATATTATGTACTCCCTCTGTTCAACAATGTTTGGCACACTTTTTTGCCTGTTTTCGCAAGGTATGTTTGACGATTAATAACTTTTGTTAAGTATGTTAATATCATGTAAATTTTAATATTTAAAAAGTACATGCTACGCAGAATCTAACGATACCTCACATGATAATATTTATTACTTATATTACATGAAATTTATGGTCAAACATGACTTAAGAAAGTTGATTAAAAAGTGTGACAAGCATAGCTGAACGGAGGGAGTAGTAAGAAAGTAGATCCACTTGTGTGAAGGTAGTCACACTGAGACATGTACTTACAATCGTCTTTAGGAACAATACTTTTGTTGTCATAGGACTCTTGGGTGAGATCATTTGTATCTAATAAGACACATTTATTGTGGCATTAACTTATTCATCCCTACACAGTTTTGTGATGATAGTCATTGGTGTTACACTTAAACATGTACTCACAATCTTCTGCAAGAACAATACTTTTTATTGTCATAGAATATCTAATAAAACACTCTTATGTGAGATTGTTTGTGTCTAATAAGACACATTTAATGTGGTATTAACTTACCCATCCCTACACCAATGTGTTATGATAGTCAATGGTGTCACACTTTAACATGTACTCACAAACTTCTTTAGGAACAATGCTTTTTGTTGTCAAAGAATATCTAATAATACACTCTTATGTGAGATCATTTGTATCTAATAATAAGACCTTTGTAATGTGATATTATCTAATATTCCCCACACTGTTGTGTGTCAACATAACATAGCTATTCCCACAATATTCATTTTCAAAATTTCACTAATTTTTAAATGATAATTACTTGTCATCACATTTTAATATTTAATACAATATTAGCAGAGTACCATCATGTGTTGCGCTATATTATTAATTAAAATATTAGAATTAAGTTATATATTTTTTGTGTCTTACATTTAAATTGAGAACAAATTTTATTTAAAATTCTAAAGTTTAGTCATCTAAGGAAAACTATATGAGTTATGAAGTGAAATAATTAATTTAGTTAGAAATCGTTAAATATTGAATAAAATAAAAATTAATTATTTTTGTAATATTTCATTCAATTTTTTTAGTAAATATCAAATGACCTGTTTAGTCTCACTAATTATAAAATGTCCTCATTCAAACGTTAGTCGGTCTAAAACTAGACTTTGTCATATATAATAAATAAATAATATGTATACATATTTCTATCAAAAGTACTCTACCATTATATTAAAAAATCCGAAGATTTTGTTATTTCATATTATGTGTTTCTTTGAATTTTCTTTAGTGATATATAGATATAGTGATAACTGACCACCATACTTAATAGTTTGGACATATACATTATTGTCACGTGCACTATGTTAATGTTCTTGCTTTCCTTTCCCCACAACTTTTGGGTGATGGTGGCCCAAAACACATGCAAATTAATACCTACATCCGACTCATTGTACCCCTTTACATATCTCTGCAGCTTCCATTTGATTATGTCCGCCAGCTGAGCATAGGTCAAGCCACTGGGCACATCCCCCAAGTGAAATCTCACAGATCTCCCCATGTGTTTATTGTTCTCCTTAGTGATAGTGGAAAGAAATTCTAGAGTAAACCTAGTGTAGGTAGGGGCCGACACTGTAGTAAACTCCTTCCTACCAATCCTTCCTAGTAGGACCCTGACGGGTTTATAGAGGTTGAGATCGCTAAGGGTCTCTTCATCCACAAACTTTGTCTCCTGGACAGGGTGCCCTGATAGGTGGACCCACCTTTCCTGTTATACTCCAGTGAGGGAGGTCAACCCTATAAAGGGTACACTAGCTCCCCTTTCTATCTACAATACATGATGAATATAGAGAATAACAACTAACAACAGAGAAAATATAGCAAAAATTTCAGTAAATACCCTCAACACAAAATAATATCTCCAAAATTATCCTATCAACCACAATAACAACCCCAGACTTCAAGCATGCAAATATCCAACCACAAAAAATTCAAAAATCCAACTTCTCCAAAGAAGCAAAAGAGCTCGGCCAAGTACCTCAAATGGTAAGTGTGGTGAAATTTCTATTCGAGGAATTTGTGGACTCCTCGTAGCTCAAATTGAAGAAACTCCAATACTCAAAATGGACCAAAAATTGAGTTTTGGAAGGAAACTCAATTAATGGACAAACTGTCTCTAAATTTTCTGGGCAAAACTGTGAATTTTCTGATGCTAAATTTTAGTGGGTTGGATTAGGCTTGGAAAGATGAAGATTTTAGAACCAAGTGGAGTTAAATTGGATGAAAATTGAGGAGTTATGGCTAAAATAGGGTGAGAGGGAGTTCTAGGCTCGATTGAGAGAAGAGAAAAGGATTTGTGTTGGTGTGAAGAAGGCGGGTACGAAGGGGAGGAGGGGAGAGTTTATAGGATTTAGGATGGGTTTTAATTGGTCTGGTCGGGTAGGAAGCATGGATCTATAGGCCTTATCTGTGCTGACATGTGGCATCTGTGCCACCTCATGAGGGCTCGTGCTGGCGTTACCGACCTTGTGCTAGTGCCGGTACACCTCGTGATGGATTGTGCTAGCCTCGTGCCGGCACGTGTTCTACTACCTCTGTGTTTCCCAGTCAGCCTCGTGTTATTTTATGGCACGAACCGTGTTTTATGGCACTGTCCGTGTTGAGCACTAGCACGGGCCGTGCTGGGTTGCTTGGCACGAGGCCTTTTTTTCCTTTGTCCCTTACAACTTTTTCATGATATATCTGCATCTAAAAACACTAAAAACCAAGAGTAGTACTGTTCCAAACAAAATTGATAACCAAATTTTCCTAAAAACACTACCAAAAATTAACACACTTCTTAAATTTCACAAGATTTAAAAAAAATTATAAACACTAGTATAAAGCACCGTATTTTTATTGTCGTCCTCACGAATTATTATTTCATGCATTTTTGAAAAGCTATCAAGAACAATTTGATGGGTCACCAGAACACCATCTATGACACCACAAACAACCGCGTACTCATGGACGGGTCTCCACATTACCTTTGGCTTACCCTTCACCTTTGGCGAAATGTACCAAAAATGTCCATCTTTCTCAATGATCAATACATTCTTATTGATTTTGGGAATAGGTAAGGGTTTAGGAGAGGTTAATTCCTTAACCCGCTTCTTTTTTCCGCTGCAAGTTAGTGTGAAATAATGGAGGCAAAGCATCTTTAATCACACTAAAGGTAGTATGTTCATCAACATGTGTATCATCACAAAGTTCATACATACAAGATGAGCATGAAAGGTCTCTAGTTGGGTAACACCTCATCATCTTTAAGAATCTCATTTAGGCATCTAACATTTTCAATCATGCAAGATTTCTTACGTTGAGCAGGTTCTTCATACAAAGTTATGTATTTATATACAAGAGAGGGATTAGGTGAATCATACTTCGATTTGTAAATATAAAAACCTACCCAATCCATGTCATCCTCTAAGGTTAGTGTTCCCAAATAAAAATCAATCTTAGTCCTTGATGTTTTAAGAAAAGGTCTCCCCAATAAAATTGAGGGTGCACCACCATCGTGCGCAACATCAAGAATATAAAAGTCCACCAGGAAAACCAAGTTGCCAACTTGAACCATCACATCCTTAACTAGACCCCGAGGACTAGCTTTGGAGTGATCGGCCATTTAAACAACTACCCTGGTTTCTTTAAGTTTGTCTTTTTTTAGGTTCTCATAAATGAAATAAAGGATGACATTAATAGAGGCTCCTAGATCAATCATAGAATTTTTCACCCATATACCAACTAAAGAAATAGGAATTGAAAACATATCGGGGTCATCATTTTCTTAGGTAAATTTTTATGATTTAGCATAGCAACTCCCCCCTACTTTCAATTTTCCTAACTTCCAAAGTGGTTTGTTCCTCTTTTTAGTTGATGCAACTTTCAAGAATTTAGCATAAGAAGACACATGCTCAATCAATTCCAAGAGTTGAACGCTAACCTCAAGCTTCTCGAAGATTTTACGGATGTGCTCATCATTGGTTGCCACCCTAGGCCTTGCCCTAAGTGCACTAGGAAAAAATGGTGGAAGATTCACCCTTCCCTCGGGTGTTGCAAGTTCCATGATGGTTTCCTTCTCCACAACCAATTCTTGCTCCTCCAAGTTGGTTTTAACACTCTCCACGATCAAGTCTTCCTCTTGTAAAATCTCCTTCTCAGGCTCTTGCACCTCCTTCACACTTCTTAGCTTCAAAGTGCTCACATTCTTTGGATTGATTCCTGGTTAGGAAGGAATCTTGCCAGATTCTTTGGCTTCAAGTCGGCTCACTGAGGTGGAAAGTTGTCTGACTTAAATTTCTAGATTTTTTATGCTTGAAAATTCCTTAGTTCTAAGATATTCAATCGCATGCCTTGTTCTCTCCACGAAGACATCTTGCTTCTTAGCCAATTGAGAGATTGCTTCAAGGACTTATTCTCAATCTGACTTGTAGAGTGAGGCATTTTTGTTGGAAGACCATTATCCCCTTTGTTTATACCCTTGCACTTGGTTCTCCTTGCATCAACGAAAGTTGGGGTGATTGCGGTACCTTGGGTTGAAGGTGTTCACGTAGGGTTCTTGACTTTTACCTCCTTAGTTCCCACAGACCTCTTGTTTCGTGTGATGATCAAGGCTGAAAATGCCACACACTTTCACTTATTACACCTTCCATTTCATGAAATCTTTCATCATGAAAGAAGGAGCTTGGACTTTCTCCTCTAACTTGGGAAAATAGGCTGCCTTATCTACGATTTTCACCCTTGATCTTGTACCAAACTGCCTTGTACCATTTTCCATATCTTCGAAGAGTGTCATTGCTTCCCTTATGCTCTTGTTGGAAATTGAACCACTGCAAGCGGCGTTTACCGTACGCATGTTATCATCGCACAACCCTTCAAATAAATAGTAAACTAGGTCTCCCTCCTTGAATGGATGATATGGAGAGCTTACTAATAGCCTCTTGAATCATTCCTAATACTTGTAATGGGATTCATTATCAAACTAAGAGATATTGGTGAGCTTCTTCTTCGACTCCGCAGAATTTAAAGCTGGGAAGTATTTCTAGAGGAATCTACACTTCATGTCCATCCAGGAGGTAATGCAACCGGGTGGAAGATGATACAACTAATCTTTAGCCACATCCCGAAGTGAGAAGAGAAACGACCTCAAATTGTAGTCTTCCTCCAAGACTCCCGGTGGCTTCAAATTGTCACAAACTAGATGAAACTCCGATAAGTGCTCATTAGGATCTTCATCGGCAGTTTCATGGAAAGTGTGAAAACACTGGATCATGCCGCTCTTGAGCTCACAAGTGACATTGGGTGGAAAGGGTGGGAAGACTATGCAAAGAGATTGATTATCCAAGTTGGGAGCTATCAATTCCCTCTAAATGCGGTTATGCTCCGTCATTTCTCCACTCTCTACAACTACCGAAATTAGTTCTTGTGAAACTTCCGGTCTAGATCTCCTCCTCCTTAGTCGCCTACCACCTTTGTATTCCACTGGATAATGTATGGCTCCCAAGTTAGTGGTATGGGTGTGTACTAAAAACTGGGAATACAACATAACCAACTAAAACAACACTATCAAAAGGGTTATAAGTAACAGGATAGTAGCAAGAAAGCTCAAAAGCAAAAACCAACAAAAACAAAAAAAAAGCACTAACTACTCAACTAACACACTACCCAAGTTAACTACCAGACCTTTAAACTAACATCCCTGGAAATGGTGCCAAATTTTGACCCGGCCCCTCCCGGCGTCGCTAAATTAATCAACTAGTGGGAGATCCACCAAACAATTAAAAACTGAGAGGAGAATTGTTAGGATGAAAATATAATAATTTGTAATGTTGCTCCCATTCCTACTACTACACTACCAAGATTGGTTGATTGTGGTACGTACTGGGGTCATCCACAGATATGTTAGAAATCTAATAATCAACTATGCAAAACTGTGATCGGGTCATCAATCTGACCACGTGTTAAGAGTAATCAGTGTTGGTAAAACAAGCATTGGGGGATTTTTATAACTAAAACTACTAGCATGCAATTGATCAAGAAAATAAACTATATAAAGTAGCACTCGAGGAATATTTACATAATATGATTAATGTCATTTCGATCATCGATTTCATCACATACAACTATAAGCCAATTCTAGTGTTTATGAAATGTGGTGTGGTCGACGATCAACACTTCATCATACCTATCACGTAGGGTGTGCACGTAATCTTCTATTGGCACGACCTTCATAATTAAGAGAGTGCAATGACGGCCCTGCCTACCGTGAAAATCATAGTCTCCCCTATGCGATTACGTCCCAAGCACTACACAAAAAATGCTTCTCTCTAGGCCTAAAAAGACAAGGGGGTGAAGCACCTTATCAATGGCTCTAGGGTTGCAAAGCTAACCTTAGTTTTCTACATAAGTTATCTCTACCCGTTACCCTTCGGACCAATTCATCGACTTACTAGTACATGGTCGATCGTAACGTTAACAACGAAAACCTACGAGCATACACCCACGTGAATCTGGACCCATCGTTACCCCAGGTACATCTAGGTTTCCCTCCCTGGGGGGTATCAATATTGTTACAGCATGAAAGTAGACTTTGGTGTGTGCTAACTAAGTGTGAAAATCATGCAATTAACAAAAATATTTTTGAAAAGCCAGCATAATAATCACAAAACACATAGGAATAGGTAGATCTAAGAAATCTCACAAAATAAACATTAATACATGAATAAAAATATAATTCTCAAGTTAATTAACTACTCCCTAAGCAATGAACCCAAATGTTGCATTCAAATCAACACTTTTGGGGAAAATAAAAATAAAAATAAAGAGAAGAAAAAAAGAAAGAAAGAAAAAAATCCTAGAGAGAAAGAAGAGTATTTTCTCTCTCTAGCTTACTCTTAAAGATGAAAAGTGAGAATTTTTAAAAATCCTAGTAGACAAAGGTCTCTCTATATATAGTAATAAGGAATTGGACCTTGAGAAAGGACGAAAATGGCCAAAAAACCCTACCAGCCACATGCAGTGCAGGCGGTGAGATCTGGCACGGTCCGTGCCAGCTGAGTGCCCTTTGTGCTGGCGCAGGCCGCTCGGCGTGGCACGGCCTATGGCCTCATGCCGGTGCGGACTTCTTGGCACGGGCCGTGAGCCTCTTACTGGAGCGATCCATGTTGCCTGGCACGGACCGCCGACTGGAGCTCTGTTTTGATGCCTCTAAGTGCACATCTAGTGTCATTTAGGGCGGGACGTCTCCTGGAACCTCATTTTTCTCAGTAACATGGCACTGACCATGTCATTCTTCACACTTCGTGGGCTGGTCTTTCCATTAGTGACTAGAAATAATGCGGGCCGTGTGAAACGGAACGGCCCGTGCGTAGACATGGCTGAATTTGAAGTGGATCAGAGACATGAGATATGGGAAGCAGGGGATGGCATGGTCCGTGCTGGGGCCCCTTGTGTTTCATGGCATGGTCCGTGTTGAGCACTGGAAAAGGATGTGCTAGGTGACCTTTATGCCGGCTTGGCTGGCCTCGTGCCGGCCCTGGTGCTGGCCTTGGCTGGTTTGGCCTGTAGACTTGTTCTCTCCGCTATGGATGAACCGCTGATCAAATTTGAGAGTTCTTGTAGTCAATTTTATACTGTTCGCAAAGAGGAATCCAATGGTGCCACCCTCAAGGCCTTATTTTTCTCGGATCATTCCCAGAACTCCGTGCAACTTTTGGACAACAATTCTTCCGCTTCTTTCTTGGCCTTCTTGAACTTTGAATCCACCTTTCCCAAGCTCATATCCATTTATTACCACGCTTTGGAGTCCGTGGCCTTCAATCTACTATCATCCTTAGGAATGACCTTCAATATCTTCTACCATCCTTATGAATGGACTTCAAGTATTTTCTACTACCGTCACTGATGGCCTTGTACAAAAAGATGATGAAAAATGCTCACGAGAAATCTACTAATGAGATCACAAAGGAAGATCTAGGTCCACATGAATACAAAGTGTCCATCAGTTTTCATTAAGTCTACAAAACTCGGGATTTAGATAAGAAAACAAATAATGATTGTCTAAACCCTTTTTGTGTAAACCTAACTAAAATTAGCAATCAAACAAACAAAATATGATAATAATGTGTCAAATGAATCGGCTAACGCATGCATAAAGGTGCACGTCATCTCAAAAGCTAAGAACCAAATCAGGGCCTAGTCCGTGTCCAGTCACCTTTATGGCGTGGGACATTTATCTCCGTTAATTTTGAAGATCATTCATGTCTTGAGGGCAAAAAATTTTGACCACAGAGGGAATAATACGACTTAGGGCATCTTAATTTATTATT
>JAULKJ010303506.1:0-11410 GCA_032355405.1 Rubia balearica | reverse complement strand
AATAAATGCACAATAGATAAAGCATTAAATAGCTTATAAACAAGTCTCAAGACATGGGCTTGGAAGCCTAATCAATTGCTCCCAAGGATGAGTTTAGCTACTACTAATCATACTAATTAACAAAAGCAATTCAAACATTGAATCAAAGATGAACAAAGATGAAAAGAAATGGAAACTAGGGTTTATTTGCAGAAAAAGTCGGGAGAAAGAGTTGGGGAAGAAAGAGAAAATGAGTTGAGTATTTATAGTACAAAAATTCCAAAAAGTAAGTCTGGGCAGGTGACCGTCGCGACGTGACAGTCTTGTCGCGATTACGACAAAGCGTAGCGACTAGCGACACATTTTTCGCGACGGCAGAAGTAACCTGCCCTTACATGACTTGACTTCTTGGTCTTCATGTAGTCTTCTCTTATTTCTTTCTCTGGGTCTTCAAAATGAAGTCTTCAAGGTCTTCAAATATTCTATAATTACCTTGTCTCATAGAATTATTATTATAACTGAGAAAAGTGACAAAGTCGCTCTCAAAAC
Source organism: Rubia balearica (assembly GCA_032355405.1). Classification (NCBI taxonomy): domain Eukaryota; kingdom Viridiplantae; phylum Streptophyta; class Magnoliopsida; order Gentianales; family Rubiaceae; genus Rubia; species Rubia balearica. The sequence goes on along the minus strand of JAULKJ010303506.1, from coordinate 10,882 downwards.
TAATAACATGAATTCAAGGTAAAATAGGATCTTTAGAGCATCAAAATCAACCAAAATGAGTCTAAGAAGGTACCGAAATTACCATATAATATGGCCACATCAGGCGATATCAGGCATCCAATCACTAATTTACTTAACGTAATTAATTTATTTACTATTCCTTTTAACCATCTTTCTATCGCTCACATTTTTACCTACTACACTATTTCCTGAAGTGCGGTCACATTATATCAATCCCCATCTTCCCATTCCCTTTTCTCCATCAACATCCGTCACAATCCGCCTATTTCTAGCCGAATTCCCATTGCCAGCTACTCCATCTAATCTCTCTGTTCACCATGCTAATATTTTGATTTCTTAATTCATATTATAGAAGTGAAATTAATTTTTAATATACACAAATTTGTATAAAAAAATTCTGTTAAAATTATATGAAGGCATGAATTTCAATAATTTAGAGGATGTTACATGCTACAAATATCATGCAATTATAACTGTCTTAGTATAACAAAAAAATAGTATAATTCAACAAGGTACGAGCATGTCATGTTTTGAATTCATTACTTTATTTTAATGTAGCTTAATCACGTTTTGTTCCAATTTTATTTTGGTGTATTTTTTTTACAGTTTTTTTTAAAAAGGAGTAAGAAGTTACTCATTAGCTATATTTTTAAATTCTTGATTCATATAAGTTACGAGCAAATAATGTGGTGAAAATTTTGCACTTTATACTATTTCAACGAAGAAAATTGTAATGTGAAACTGATATGATACAGAAAATTACAATTTACTGGACAACATGTTATGATACCAATGCCTCGTTTATCAATGAACAACTTATAAGAAAGAAAATAAGTTCCACATTCACTAGAGCACCTCATGAGTTTCATATCATCCAAAATTAATCACTCAAATAATGGAATTATAGTGAAAATTAAGCAAACAAGTTCATATTCCTATCATACTACGACATATAAAAACAACAATTTGCAGTTTGTTTCCGCCCTAAATCTTTATTGCTCACAAAACTATGCTCAAACTTGTAGATCAAACAACCAATTAACTCAAACACCATTGATTCCAAACATAAATTGTCCTTTAATAAATATGTACCATATCAAATCTCAATCTTCATCCCTGCATATGACACAAATATTTATTAAAAAATCATTAAATTCAAAAAGAACTTCGTAAGGACAAAGTATGTTAAGAAATATTAGTAGAATGTCAAAAAGGAAGAAAATAAGCTCAACCTCTTTCGCTTTTGCAAAGAGAAACTTTTCTGATTTTGTCCACGTTGATGAAAATTTCGCATCTTCTACGTCCTACTTCTTTAGGATATTTTGTCTCAATGACTTTGGTCGTCCTTTAGAAATCACGTAGGTTGGATCTTGCAGCTTTAAAGTCTCACCTAACACATTTTGATCAGAAGGCTGATTCAAAACTAACTTGAAATCATCACCACCTTTCTCAACTCCAACCATACCATCTTCATGCATACGGCCTTCACCTCCTGTCTTGGAATTATCATCCATCATCTTAAATTCCTCACGTATATTTTCAAAACAATGGCTTAGAATGCTTAACGTTTCCTTTGAATTCCCCAATTCTACAACTTCTAAAAAATTCATTATCAAATGAGGTCTTAGTATATTCAATGAAGATTCTATTGCTTCTAAATAATAAGCAGACATGCCTTCAAAGATGCGAATTTTAGCTTCCACTATCCACCTTTTCAAAATATACTCCTTTGGCAGAGAGTTAACAACATTTTTTTCACAAAAACAGTGAGTATATGCCTGCACAAATTCCCAGAAAATTCAAACATATGACATGTGCAACTACTTTTACCTTTTCCAACATGAAGTATAACATTGTAAACATGTTTTTTCTTCTATTGGCATCACCATGTACGTATTTCTTCTCTCTTCCACAATAAACTTGACTGCTTTATACCTTTGACTTGAAAAATAATTCTTCCTAAAATTTCAAAAACATTTTTTGTGTGTCGACTTTTGCTACCTCCTGTTCAATTCGATAACACGTCTTCAGGATGGGCTTGGAGTTAATTGTCTTCACATTTTTGTCTTTTTCCTTTTGATATTTAGAATCCAATGCCTTCTCATATTGAAAGACAAAATCACTAACTAAAGTGCTAGATCGAACAAAACCTTTGAAATTTGTGTTCATACTTTCACTTCTTTGTGTGGTCGACATTCCCGCCCAAAACGTACTCCGAATATATGCAGGAACCCATATTTCTCGGCGTGAATATAAATCTCCCAGCCAAGAATTGTTTTTCTAACTCATGCTTCCGTACAAGTTCATGCCATTCCAATTCAAATTCTTCAACCAAAATAATGTTATGTATGGAATGATGTAGCTCTGACTTGAACGAAGGATATTTATTATAGACATTTGCTAGATGTTCTATCAAATTTCTGAAGAATATGCCACATACATAAATGGTGAGTAGTCTCAGGTAGTACCTGAATAATAGCTCTACGCATGGATTTATCATCATCAGTAAGAATTGTATTTAGAGCACATCCACCCATTGCTTTGAGCCAGTTCTTAAGAAACCAACATAAGATTCGACTATCTCATTAAGTAGTAATACACAACCAAACATCACTGACTGAAAGTGCTAATTAACTCCAGTGAAAGGAACAAAAGGCATGCCATAAAAGTTAGTCAAATAAGTAGCATTATTGCAGCTCCAAATGACTAATAAGCTAGTATTGATCTAGTGTCAACCCCAAAGCAATTCTGCATACGGTTGTCTTGGTCAACTTGAATAGAATAAAAGAATCCTGGATTTTTACTTTGGGATTCTTTGAAATAACTGTATTTATTTGTGCATCTCCTTCTTTCATCAATTGTCTTCTTTTACTTCCTAAACGTGTCTGTATATTTGTTGAGGTACAACCAATATTTCTTACACCTCCACACTCTTCACTTAGTACAGATATAATTTTTCTTGTAGGTACCCCAGATTCATTCATCGTATCAACTAAACTCCTCTGAGCTGGAGAAAACCTTTTATTTCCACGTAGAAGTCGCGTGCTTCTCGGAGTATACAGTTCATGATTATGAAGGTCAACAAATTTACTTACAGTCCACTTAACTTCATCTTTTTTTCAAACTCATCATAGTTGTGCCTACCAACCTAGTCTCAGCATGATTCACACAAACTTCTTATTTTTCTTCAGAAGATTTTCCCCTTTTAAATCCTCGTTTAGAACTTACATAATCTATAACAATTAAATATTTATCGTGGCGCGAAAGACGCGTATTATTTTTTCCTATGCTAAAAACTTTGCGAATTGCATAAGCCTTATAGCATGCTTGAGCATCCTATACAACATTAAAATGCATGCCTTCACAAAATTCAATAGAATTTTTATACAAGATCGTGTTAGAAGGAAAATCACTCCCTTCAACCAAATCAATCGACTTTTCATTATCCCTTTCAACAACATTACAACTCAAATGTTCAGTCTCTGGTTCATAATTATTATCATCCTCAACTCTCATCCTACATATAAAAGAGAATTATGTTCCTTGAATTTGCAGTTAAAAAATACATTAGAGTTATAATTTGAATGAAAAACTCAAAGAGTACCAAAATATTTAATCGCTAACGTTCATATTGAAAATAAATGGTAATCAATAAACAAGCACATGAATGATGACTAATTCGCTGATGGATACATAAGAGAAATAAAATCCTTCCAACACATGGTTCTGGGTGATAAAAAAATACAGATGCAAAAACCCCATAAAATATCTTAATCATCAAAAATCCAAAATAAAAGAATGCACAACTCCAATATAAAAGAATGCACAAAGTCCAAATTTAAAAGATGAAATATTCAATAAAAAAATTGTAACGTGCAACGCACAAATAATGCACAAATAACGCACATACCTCGAGAAAAATTATGAACAGTGATTAGATGGAGTAGGTAGGTAAAAATAATAAGACTGGCACTGGGAGGAATTTGACGGATGGTGGTGGAGAAATGGGAGTGGGGAAATAGAGATTGATATAATGCAACCGCGCGTGAGAAAAGAAAGTAGTAAAAATGAGAACGATAGAAAGATGGTTAAAAGGAATAGTACATAAATTAATTATGTTTAGTAAATTGTACGTGTCAATTAGTTATTGTATGCCTGATATCGCCTCTGTCAGGATTATTCGTAAGGATATTTTTCTCAATGTATAAAAATAAAAATATATATATTTAACCAAATGTCGAGTTTGAACTTGATCACGAGCCCAAACAAAATAATTTCACTCGAACCCAAACTCAAGCAAAGGGTTATGACTTATGGGCTCGATCAAACTTGGGTCGATGTTGAACTCAAGAAATTTCAAATGAGCTCGAACTCAAACAAAGATTGTTCGAGCTTGGCTTGACTTGTATTCAACCCTAATTTGAAAAATAAGGAAAGGGAGGTCGGGAAGGCCAAGGCATAGGTGAAGGAGGAGGAATTTCAGGAGAAGAAACATCTAAACCAGGAGAAGAAGATGGATCTCTATATCCATCAGTTGTGGTCAAGTTTGGATTCAGTTTTTTAAAAAAGAATTTCACAATCACTGATCATATGTTATTTCTATATTAGTTCTTTTTTTCTCATTGGTTTATTTTTTATTTTCCTGGTCAACATTTTTATCTATGTTGGTTTATGCATGCGTTGCTTTTTTCTGGTTATTGAACAATGATACAGGAAAACTCATGTTAGGCGATAAGTACAAATGAAGCACGTCCTATTTTCTGCTTGCATTGTTTGTTTCTTCTTATTAAACAATGATATTGGAATACTCATGTTAGGCATTGTTCGTTTACCCTCACATGTCTCACCTCTTAAAATTAACCTCTCACATTTCACTCAGCAGAGAGAGTGGAGAAACAATGGCGGGAGGAAATAGTTAAAAAAAGCAATGTAATATTCATCTCTATCCATCTGTTTCTATAAAGTTTCTATAAATTTTATAAGTTCTCGTCCTCTTTATAGGCCGAGTGGAACACCACGGAGAAGAGTTACCCAAAGTAGTAGGGCCAACCTCAGAAGTTGATGGATACGAGTCTGTCAAATGACATAATTGGTAGGAGGTGTGAAAACATATGGAACTGGAGGTAAAGGTGCGTCTGTGGAATCAGAATCCAAGAAGATGGAGATGTCCAAAAATGAGGGGGAAGTAGGAGAATCGCCTGTAAAGGGAAAAATAAAGTCATCAAATCGAGAATGATAGGTGATGTAGATCTTCAGAGTAGAAGAATCTAAACAGTGAAAGCATCTGTATTGTGAATTGTAGCCCTAATATATGCAAGGAGAGCTCTGAGGGGTTGATTTGTGCTCTGAGAATGGTCAAATGAATGGATAAACGCGATAGCCGAACGGATGGAAATTAGACTAGTCAGAGTGCAATCCACAGACAAGATGAGAGAGAGAGAGAGAAAGAGTGTGTGTCCATCAAGTATGGGAGTGGGGAGCTGATTTATAGTGAAAACCAAAAGGGTATCATTCCAGTAGGATAGAGGAAGACGGGAGTGAAATAACATGGATAACACCATTTCAACGATATGGTGATGCTTCCGTTCTGCTCGACCATTTTGTTCAAGTGTAGATGAACAAGAGATCTGATGGTTAATGCCATGAGCATTGAGGTGAGAACGAAGCAGAGTATTGGTGAATTCAATGCTTCCATCACTTTGAATTTTTTTTAATGAAGCATGAAAATTGATTCTCCACAAACTTTTGAAAAGTGATAAACAATAAAAAAAATCCAATTTCTGCCTTAAGGGGTAATACCATGTGAAAGGGAAAATTCATTAATAAATACTGCATAATAGGAAAAACTAGACTTAGCAGTCATAGGTGCAGGTTCCCTTAAATCACAATGAACTGGGGATAACAAAGATTCCGCCCTTTATAAATTTGCCATAAAAGAAAGGCATTTTCTCTTATACATTTTGCAAGAGCCACATACTAAAGGTTTAGGTAATAATGAAATAACAGAAAGTAAACCCTATTTGTTTATCATAGAAACAACTAAATGAGAACTATGACCTAGGCGAGCATACCAGAGTTTAAAAGAATCTTAATTCCTCCATGGCTGAATGTAAACAACTAGAGTAGCACCACCTTTGTCAAAAACATTTAGGCCACTTTCACAACACCCATGGCCCACGACCAATTCTGAATCATAAAAGATTTGTCATCAAAGCCTATAACGTCATTTAAATCCTTGGTGAGTTTACTAATAGAAAGAAGATTTTTTGTTGCAGCCGAAACCACCAAAATATCTAATAAAGATAATGCGTCATTAAATTGATAAAACCCAGTATGAGTAACAAATAAAGATTGGCCATTTCCAACAGTGACAGAACTGTTACCAGAATAGGGTGTGAGATTATTGAGATAAGAAGTGGATGCAGTGAGATGAATGGTTGCGCCAGAGTCGAAATACCAATCTAAATATGGTGAACGAGGGTCTTCAAGCGACATGGGGGAATGGAAGGTGTCAGCAAGATGGGTAGAATTCACAGAATAGTTGACCAAGGAGAGCTTATAACAATTTACAGAGAGTTTCAGTCACAGAGAAGGTAGAAGCGAGAGTCACAGAGAAGGTAGAAGCGAGAGTTTCAGTCACACCAGATGTTCCAAAGATAGTTTTTTGAAGGATCTCAGACTTTGAGCACGTGCAACCACTTCTGTGTACAAGGGGAGCGAATTTTGGGCAAATTGAATGCTTGAAAACTGTAAAACATTTGGGCCAAGAGCACGTAGGAACCAGAGTACACATTCCTTGTTGTTGATGGAAGATCCAAGGCCAGATAATTTGTTCAAGAGATCCTTGAAGCAGCGGTGAAGATTGGAGGCCAAACCATTGCCTCATCGGAGATTGTTCAGTTGGTCTCAAAAGTGGAGTTCATTAATGAGCCAGGATTTCTGAAATGTGGAGAAAAGTCTCTCCTTAGCCAAAGAGCAACCAATGGTTTCTTGCATAATTTTTTCCGAGAGGGTGGAATGAATGAGGATCTGAAGCCGTTTGTCTTGAACGAGCCAAGAGCAACATTGGAGGCAGAGGAATCTAGTGATTCTGAACCGGACTTGGAGGAGGAAGAAGACTCCAATGGGAAAGGACTGGAGCCATCTAGATAATTAAAGAGGCCCTCATATTCAAGAACTTTTAAATTTGGGTTTTCCAAGATATGAAATTAGTTGAGGAAAGCTTGAAGGGGGAAAAGTGGATGAGAGTGGTGAGGGAAAGAGACGTTTCATGAGGTGCCATGGTTAAGAAGAAAAGGTTTTGTTTAAGGAAGAAAAAGGGACGTAATTTTTGGTTTAGAAGAAAGAAACATCGCTAGTTCAGGTTCAGAGAAGGAAGGTATTGGAACCTAAAGTCTGGGAGTATGATACCATATTAAAGTGGGATACCATATTAATGATTGATTACAATTATCGATCTCTCTATTTATAGAGAGTACAAGAGTAAAACATAATATACAAGAATAATCTAAAACTGTCTATTTGTATTCTAATCTGCTATCATTCTTTTTTTAGATGGATCCCAGAATCAACTATGTTTGCATATGCGCGTTGGTTGTGAATACACAGCAGACATTATGGGCTAAGAGAGCTTCTTTCTAGGTTTCCTAGAAGGATAAAGTCAGCATAGGCTATTTTAAGTGGGGGCATAAATGAACCGAGCTATTCACAAAAAACTCACAAACAGTTTGGTCAAAACTCAACTTGAATTCAAATTTGACCAAACTCGAGTCAAACTCGATTCGATCTTGAACTCGAGATCAACTAATATTGATCGTTAAGCTCTTCGAGCTTATCGAACCAAAGCAATTTTATTTTTATTTTTATTAAATATAATATATTACAATGTATATAAAAACGGAAAATATATTTAATCATGGCTCGAGTTTGAACTCGATCATGAGTAATGTGCTCATTTTGTATCCTATTTTAACACATTCAAAATATAATTGCAATAGATAAGATACTTAATTGAAGAGAAATTGACATTTTAGCAATTAAGGGGTTATGATGAATTCATATGTTTCGTATCCTAATTCTTTAATTTATGTAGTGTTTTAGATCTTTTTGAATGATTGGGTTTGGAAGAGATTAAATGTTGAAGAAAAATTGAAGAAACTAGAAGATTGGAAGAAGAAGGCCAATTTTAATTGGTAGAAGCTGATTTTTGGGTAACTTGTTCATTGCGGGATGTTGGACACTGCTGCTGCCCGCAACCCAGTAAACAGAGAGTACCGGGGTCAAAATGACAACTAATTATGATTATTGATTGATGAAATTTCTTAGATTTTAGATGAACTTGAAGGGGTTTGATTAATTATCAATGTGGCTCACTTATAACGATTAGCATGAAGGCCGATCCTCGTAGTCATTATTAGTAGATATATTTGTGTTATCCCGATATTTCTTGCTTGTAGGATATTGTGTTATTTTTATTGGTTCTCCATGTGTATTACTATTCTTGGGGAAGTCTATGACGTCGATCGTCTAGGGTGACCTGATGGTAAGGGTTACTGTGTGGCGCCGATCGCCCACTCTAACTATAACCGAGGAGAGGCGAGAAACATCTTCACCCGAAAGGTGCCGATAAGTTCTCCACAATATGGGATTAATACACAAAAATTGGTTAATTAATTAATGATCAAGGATGACTAGAAATGTAAACCAATTGCGCCTAAGACACGTTATCATCTTTATTCCATCATTTTGTATTAGTGTGATCGTATTTTCATTGTTATCTATATTTGTTTGTTAATTTATTGGTTTAAATTAAGCGTAGTATTTTCCAAAATCAAAACCCCCCACTTTGTTACCACACACTTAGAGTGATTTCTTCGTGTGTCTTTTAACTACGTTTAACACTCGATAAAACCCTCTTTTCCTCGTGGACGATCCCAACTTACCACTATCTACTTTCTAGTAGTTTTCCGCAATTATGGCCTATAAAACTATCTTTGAGAAGAAAGATGATGGCCTCCCAAATTTTGGCACCGCTGTTGGGGAAAAGACATATTTTACTAAATTGTTAGTGTAGTTCTTTATTTGTTTTGCATTTTAACTTGTTTATTGTTTACATATGCTTGTTTTGTGATTGTTTCTTAGGATAAGGTTGTGTTTCTCTATTTCTTGGTTTATGGTCAATACTCATACCAATAGGCCATAACTCTTGTACTACTATCCAGATCTTTTAGGAACACTCCGGAGAGCAAGAAGGCTAGCACATTTAGCTAGCCAAAGCAATCATCCACCACCCGAAATAGTTACACCAACTATGGAAGATGATAATATAACTTAGAGGGAACTCATGGCTCCTAACCTAGTGAGTCAACCGCTTTGCATCACTTTCCCCCCTCTTCCGAAAAATGTCAACATCTCCCAATTTTTTTAGTGAATCTTTATATGAATATTGGGATAGGTTCAATAGGTTTCTAGCTAGTTGCCTCTACCACCCTTACAAAGAAGGAGATCTTGTGTACTATTTATTTGATGGTTTTTCCATTGAAGATATGAGGATGGTCAATCTCATTTGTATTGGGTCGATTGCCAACAAGAGCCCAAAATATGCCATGCCATTGTTTGAAGAAATTGTTAATGGGACTAGACAATTAGGTGTTAGAGAAAGGGAAAGGGTGCAAGAGTCTCCAAATCCGGAAACCCTTAAACTTGAGGAGCAAGTTCAAGCTTTAGCCTCTATGATGAAAAAGCTAATGAAGGGGAGGGTGTATCAAGTCAAAGCTTGTGGAGTGTGTTCATTGGAACATCCCACCCAGACATGCCCTCAAATCCAAGATAAAGAGTTTGAGGAGGCTAAAGTCATGGGTTATCAAGGAGGACAAGGCCAAGGTTTCCAAGGGAATAGAGGCTACCAAGGTGGTCAAGGTTTTCAAAGGGGACAAGGCAATGAGAAGAGGTATGATTTATACTCCAAGACCTACAATCCCGGGTGGAGAGACAATCCAAACTTAAGGTGGAGAGATGATCAAGCCGGACAATCAAATCCTTAAGGCGGCCAAGGTGTGTATCTACCAAATCGTCAAGGAGGGCAACCCCAATACAAAGGCAATCAAGAGCACACTAGGGCACCATAATAACCCTACCCAAGGGATGAAGGGTCTTCTAACCCCTGAGAAGGAAGACCTAGAACGAAACATGAGGAGCTTATGCATGCTATAACAAATATGGTCACTAACTTGAAAGACCGTACCGCATCTCGATTCACAAGCATTGAGAACCGTTCTTCCGAGAGGTACAAAAGTTTGGAAATCCAAGTTATTCAAATAGCATCCTCCGTGGCCTAATTAGAAGTTAGGGATTCTAGGAAACTTCCATCATAACCGGAGTTAAATCCCCGACCTTCTAATTCTAGTGTCATAACCTTAAGGAGTGGAAAAAAGATCAAAGATCCCGAGACATTTATGAAGGTCGGGAAGGAGATAGAAGATGAGCTAATGGTAAAGGGCAAAGAGGTCGAGGAATTGGCCACTCAACCATCGGAGAAGCGTGAAATCGAGAAGGTTCTTCCACCACCCCTTTTTCCGGTGGCTTTGCGAAACAAGAATCGCAAGGATGAGAACATAGCACTTTTGAAGTCTTCCACAAGTGTGAGGTAAACATTCCTCTCTTTGATGCCATTTACCAAGTACCTAGGTTTGCTAAATTCCTTAAGGAATTATGTATCCCTCGGAGAAGTAAAGCTTTGAAAAATGGTGAAAATATATAAATTGATGGTCAAGTGTTAGCCCTTTTTCAAAACAAACGTCCCCAGAGGCAGGAGTTATTCTAAAGTGTTTTCTCATAAAATAGAGAATACTATACTAGATAT
>JAULKJ010303498.1:0-11411 GCA_032355405.1 Rubia balearica | reverse complement strand
TGGTGGTTGGGCGTTATTTCCATCAGTGTTAAAGATACAATATTCCGCAATCCAGAGTCTTCGCAAGGAGATTCATATCAGGAAGACTTTCTCATAGTGCCCAGTTTCAATGTCGTGCTATTTTGGGTAGCGATATTGAGGAGAGCAATGAGTAGCAAGGATAAGAACTCACTCATTGTCCATCCAACGTTGAGATTTATGCATCACCTATTATCCATGATGATTTTCCATCCCGGGGAACCCACTAAGTGCTTGCACTTCCACCTGAAGTGTCTGTGGGCGATGAATTCTGAGACGCAGAGCCATCCAAACTAGGTGGACTACTAGGTCTGAGTGTGCATGAAGTTCTCTACCGTGGATAAAGAGCAGATTAGTTTGGGGGGCATGGTCTCTATCATAGTGAGGGCTTTAGGTTTCGAGATACCGGGGATCGCAGACGCTTTCATTGGGAAGTTTTAGCACCCTTACAACATTGAAAAACTTCTAGAGGCGAAGATCGTACTGACAATTGAGAATCCTGACCAGTTTGTTTGGATGTACGGTACACAGAAGTTTATGATCCTCCCCCAGGATGGCCATTGTGATCTCTCGAACAAAATACTTCCCAACACCCTGTTTTTAGATCCTGATTAGAAGTTCGCAAGAGAATTTTGGGCAGACCTCAGTGCAGAAAACATGGTCGGCTGACCGGTACCCTCTTTCCCCCTCAAGGTCAACCAGTCCAACAGCCCCATATCTGCTCCCGAGTTCACCAAGCCACAAATTTTTGACTATGGCGATAGGTTCACTAGCCTAGACCAGAGAGTCACAATTCTTGATGAGAAAGTCATGGCCATGCACCATCAAATGCAGTAGATGTAACAGCTACAGATGCAGCAACATCGCGAGTAGTGTACCCGTGAGTTCGACATGGTTGATCATCGGTTCGATATGCTCGGTGATGGAATTGAGTCCATCATTGCCATGGTGTGATCTTCTCACATGAATGACGACCCTTCGTTCGACCCAGATGCTTGACACAGACTTAAACAGTAAGAGTGGGCTCGAAGGCACACTCGCCGTCATGGAGGAGCTGGACCCTCGAGATCCTAGTTTTGAGTACTTATTTCATTCTGTTTATCCTACACATGTGCTTCTATCGTGAATATGTGTTGGGGACAGTGCATGAATTTTTGTGTGGGTGGGAGATTATATTTATGCTCATAACTACTATGATATTAATTTATGTTTTTTTTAGTATAAATATGAACTTCTTAAGAAGTATTTTTATTGGAAAAAATGAAAAAACAAAAAAAATCCCGCGAGGTTGAAATCCCGCTTGCGGGTAACATAAGAAAGAAGGGTCCGGATAGGTGGAACAGCCAAAAGGCCAACCTATTAAAAAAATTAAAAGCTAGGATGAAAACCCAACTGGGCTCCTTGGCAAAAAGAGAGAAATCGAGAGAAATGAAAAAAAAATGAAGGACCACTTCGTCAATTTGGAGAAATTTTGGGTTGATTAAATCTCTTCTTAGTTTAATCTTGATGTTGATACCTCAATTCCATGCATTCTTGTTAGGAGAAATTTTGATGGGTAAAAAGCCTTTAGGTCCAAATATGGGAGATGGGAAATCTTTCGTGTTTAGAGTTAAGGGAATTTTCAAATGTGTTTAGGGGTAGAGCCTTTAGGAATTACCTTAGGCCTTGATTGTTCTTACTCAAGGACGAGTAAAGTTTTAAATTTGGGGGATTTGATGTGATCAATTTATATCCTATTTTAGCACATTTGACGTCTACTTTTGTAATAGATTAGGGTTTTATTTGGAGATGAATAAGAATTTTATCAATTAGAGAGTTAGGATTGTATCACATATTTTCATGTCCTAATTCTTTGGTTTATGAAGTGTTTGGAGGTTATTTTTGCTAGCACTGGAGCTAGTTAGTGGCTATAATACGAAATCTGGAGGTGGTAGATATATGATACAAATGGACATCCAAAAGGTGTATGACACAATAGATTGGAATGCGTTTGAAGCCATTATGAGGTAGATATGTATACCGAGCAGGTTTGTGAGATGGGAAATGGAATGTGTTAGAACAGTGTAATACAAATATATAATTAATGGTGGATGTACAAAACTGGTTCTAGCAAAGAGAGGGTTGCAGAAAGGGGATCCTATTTCACCTTATTTGTGATGGTAGTAGAATATTTGAGCAAGTGCTTTTAGTTTTTGAAGGAGAACAAAAAATTTAAATACCATGCCAAATGCAAGAAGATATAACCGATCAATATAAGCTTTGCGGATGATGTTTTATTGGTGACAAAAGAGGAGATTAGATGTGTTCAAATATTGATGGATGCTTATAGAGTGTTTGGTGAATCAACTGATCTGAAGGTAAACATAGTAAATCCAAAGTCTACTTTGGATTAGTGGATAAAGGAAGTGAAGAAACAGATTTTGGAGTTCACGGGGTTTCAGGAAGGAACATTGCCATTCAAATACTTAGGTGTACAAATAACTTGCAAGAAACCAAACATGTTCGTGTGCCAACCATTGATTGAACGGATTATCAGTAAGCTTAAAAACTAGAGTGCAAAGACGTTGAGTTATGCGGGTAGGCTGTAGTTGGTGAATAGTGTGCCTTTGCAATTGTGAATTATTGTATGCAATCATTTCCTTTGCCAAAATTTATTATGAAGTATGTTGAAGCATTGTGCAGGTAATTTCTGTGAAATGGGATTGAAATAAGAACTAGGAAAGCTCTGGTAGCTTGGGAGAAAATTTGTGAAGATAAAAAAATTTGGAGGTTTGAATGTTATTTCATTGCAGGAGTGGAATAATGCTAGCATTTTGAAGACTTTGTGGATTTTTTGCAAAAAATAGGATAGATTGTGGATTCGATGGATGCATGAGTATTATATATGAAACAAGGATGCTGTGGAAACTAAATTCCCTTCTGATTGTTCCTGGGTAATGAAGAGAATGTACATAAGCAGAGAAAGGGTGAGAATTTTGACAGAATGACATGTGCAAATGAAGAAGCACAAGTTTAGAGTAAAAAGCCTGTATGAAGTATTGAAGCCTAAAAAAGTAGCAGTGAACTGGAGGAAGATGCTATATGATAACTATACTAGACCAAGGGCTAAGTTCATTTTATGTATGGAATTACACAAAATATTAGCAACAAGAGATAGGCTGGTGAAGTTTGGTTTGAGTGTTGAACCAATGTGCCTTTTGAGATCAGGATGAAACACTATAGCATCTATTCTATGATTGTTCCAAAACAAAATAGGCTTGGAGTGAAATTTTGGAGTGGATGAAAATTAAGAGAACGCCTGCTACATGGGATGAAGAAACTGTGTGGTTACTGCAGAGATGCAAAGGAAAAAGCTGGAAATGCAGATTATTGAAGCTTGTTGCAATAGAAACTTTATATAGAGTTTGGAAGTGGAGAAATAATGTAATTTTTGGGAGAAATAAAAGTGAGAAGGAAGTGTTTAGAGATATACTTGAATGTAAAGTTGCTAGGGCATGAATGAAACCAATCTTGAAAGAACATCGTGATAGATTCATAGTTCTAGAAGAGCATGAGAGTGAAGAAAGTAAAGAGAAGATGTAAATTTTGAAATTTTGATAGAAATGAAAGTTAAATAGTTTAAAAAATGCAATGTTATTGTACAAATGTAATTTTATTTATATTGTAATATATTATATATATTGAAATTCATAAAAAATTTAGGATTTAAGAAGAGAGTATTTTTTTTCATAAAATGGACTAAAATAATACTCTTATACTTTTTAATCACTACTATTACCGAACTTGTATTCAATTCTTCGCCCATTTAGCACCCACACATTTACCGCCCGCCCTACTTCAAATAAATTTTAAAATATTTAGGTTAATTATTTTTTTAATTTATTAATTCTGAACAAATTTATGCCTCACATATATATTATGGGCTCAAACATGTTGTTCCCTTTACTATGAATATATAGTTTTTGCTCCTGTATCAATAATGTTCAAATATAAAAAGTTTAGATGATCAAATTACGAACCAATATTTAGTGTTATAAACCTAATTTCTTGTGTGATTCATTGTTTGTAAAATTTATTTGTGGGGTTTTATTTTATAATTCATTAGTCACACTAATTTAATAATAATATAGCGAAAGTAACAATGCGAATCATATTAATTAAAAACACGTTAATTCAACAAATTATGACACGATGTAAGAACCCACAAATTTGACATTCTACTATAAAAATAAAATGGCACCATGGAAGAAACAATTGCAGCTG
This sequence comes from Rubia balearica, assembly GCA_032355405.1. Lineage (NCBI taxonomy): Eukaryota > Viridiplantae > Streptophyta > Magnoliopsida > Gentianales > Rubiaceae > Rubia > Rubia balearica. The sequence goes on along the minus strand of JAULKJ010303498.1, from coordinate 7,130 downwards.
TACTCCCCGGTTTCGCAACTCTTGCAGTGAACTTTCCAGTTAGACATAAAGATGACCTTCTTGGAGAACGTTTGACACTTAAAGTTCTTTTCTCTGTGCTTGTGCGAGTAGTGTTTCTTTATTCCGGTGATATCGTCGTGAGCGCGAGATAGGTTATGGTGCACATAGGTGGTCTGTTGGCATATATACCCCTTGTGACGAGCCAATGTTGGTAATTTTTGCTTCAATTTCCAAGGTAAGTTGTGGCCTCTCCGGCAGAGCTGTAAATACTGTTCCCGCTGAAACCCTTTCTGGAAAACCTCGCAAATTAACCTATTTGTCGCCATGAGGGTCATAGAGACCGCGCTATGACCTCTGCATCTGGATCTGCACCACACAAACAAACATGCAAACACATCATCACAACTTTGTACATACAAAAAACAGCTCATATGGAATTAAATTAAATAATAAATCAGCACCCAATCAATTTATGAATGAATATAAAATTGACTAAAAATAAGTAACATTTAACTTTTATTACTACTATTACCGAACTTGTATTCAGTCCGGTTACCCATTTAACACCTGCATAATTACCGCCTGCTCTACGTTAAAATTCAAATAATTTTAAAAGATTAAGGTTAATTATTTTTGTAAGGTGTGGCCTCTGCACTGGAGATGCAGATTCTACTCTCGTTGAAAGCCTTTATGGAAAACCTTGCAGATTAACCTGTTTGTCGTCATAAGGATCCTCTGAGACAGAGCTATGACTTCTGCATCTGGATCTGCACCACACAAACAAACATGCAAACACATCATCAAAACTTCGTACATACAAAACACAAATCATCCAAAATGAAATTAATTAATAAACCAGCACCCAACCCGTTTATGGCTCAATATAAAATAGACTAAAATAAGTAACATTTATACTTTTTAATTACTACTATTACCGAATTTGTATTCAGTTTTTTCGTCCATTTAATGCCTGCACATTTACCGTCCGCCCTACGTATGCACATTGAATTCAATTAATTTTAAAATATTTTGGTTAATTATTTACATTAAATAACTTTGAGCCTCCTCAATTTTATGGGCTTAACATGTTGTTCCCAGTACTATAAATACACCCCTTGCTCAATTTTATTTGTATCAATACAGGTCAAATGTAAAGATATGTTCAAATAATCAAATTACTAACCAATTTCAAATGTTATAAACCCGATTTCTTGTGTGATTCATTATTTATAAAATTTATTTGTGGGGACTTTACTATTCATTAGTTACAACCATTTTCTAGTCAACATTTTCTGGAAAAAATCTTCTTTCATACGTTATAGGATTATTCCTTATGCTTATTTTGAATTAAAAATATAAATTAAACAAAAAAATTAAGATAGATTTTTTAAAAGTAGGTATATAAGTAATAATGTCATTAACTGTTTGATGTGGCATTCCCGATCAAGCAGAGTAGCTGATGTTCACCGTGTATTGTCTCTTCCTGTAAAACAGATCCCAGAAGTGATTCCAGCGAAAATACTCCAACAATCAAGTCAGTGCTTTTCCTTCAGAGAATTAGAATTTCTCAGCTTGGTTTCACTTACATGAGCCAGTGTTTCTCTCCTTGTATTTATAGCCGATCATAGTCGTGGCTTCACATTACTAGGGTTTAACATTGTGGATTGTATCATGGTTTCTACATTTTCGGTTCATGCCTAAGTGTTGATCATAATTTCATCTCTCTCGGTCTATGGTTGAACCCACTTATACATGGTTCCACCTTTATCGGTTCGTAGTTTACTTGAACATTGGGCTGAACATTGTATATTTTATATTGGTTCATTCGCGGTGCTAGGTATACACCATAAACCCCCTCCCCCAACCACGAAGTCAGTAAAACACAAAGTGATCACTGTGGTTGTAAATGTACATGAACTTTTATTCTGTTTATTCTTTGAATTGTAATAACATGCTCGTCATCATGGCCACTTGAACTATTCTCGCGAAGTGTTGTGTGTTTCTTGGCTATTTTTTTCGATTTAAATTCCTGACTTTCACTCGTTTGCTTCCACACAACGTGCTTACCATAGAAGCGAACATGAACAACATAGCTCGTGAATCTGACTAAATGGTCCCACTGGGTGTGTCAACTTAATGAGCCACCGTGCCGCCACCGATAAGTTGCTCGCTCACCTGGCCAAAATCTACAAAACAAAGTCCTCAGAGTTGTCCGGAGGGGAAATGCTCTGATACCAAAGTTAAACAATTCCCTTTAGATTAGGAATCAACAGTTGAGTTTATAGTGTTACCTCTTTTCGTTGTATAGGTCGGTAGATAGAGCAACTATTTTGTTTTCTTATGGATTAAGTACTAGGGTTTTCCCACGGTCAGAATCTATAAAACTAAGCTTGAGGGTAATGTAGTGGACCTGGGTCGGCTAAATAAGACACTCGGGCCCAGTATTAATAGCACATAATCAAACATACCAATGAACATTGCACTACAACATCACACATAAACTATATGTGATGCACCTCGCATTGAAAACTTCAAACATCACACACATAGTGTACATGTCTCACATTTTAGAACATACCATTGAACATCACACTTCAACATCACACGAGCGAAGCTATATCTCACACATGTTTCCAAAATACTTAAACATCACATAGTCAACAAAATCACTGCTAAACGTCGCATAATAAACAAGCAAAACACAATTTAACATTGAAAAGGCTTCATTGAAACATTTCGTCGAACACATAGATTTTGATACAAATTTAACTCAATGTCATGGAAGTGAGGGCTTGGCATTTAAATATATTGCAGGAATCATGACGTACCTCTCAAGATTTTGGCCGGAAACCTAGTCAACTTCACTTCGCCGATGTCGATTGGAAGAATTGTAGAATCTTGTTTGTTCGATACCAAAATGAGGTATTTTTTGGGTTCTATAGAATGTGTGATTGAAGATAGAAGGTTATGGTGGTTAATGGAGGAATAAATGATGGAGAACGTGGAGAAATGGTTGATTGTGTGGGAATTAAGAGAAAAATGGGACGGTTATGGGGAAGAAGGTAATTGCTTCCCTTTTATACCCGTAAAGTTAGCACCAATATATTGTCCAGGAAACCGGTGCTGATTAATGTTTACAAGCTTCCACTACAATTTGAAACATTCTAAGCACGATGAAAACAAAACTGGTGCTGAAAAATGGTAAGGCGGCTGCTTTAGGCTGCACAAATTATTTTGTAAATCCAACCAAAGAGTTAAGTTTGAAAATATATTTTAAGTATATAACACCAGTGAATATTGGTGTCAGGTGATGAAAAATTGGTGCTAAAACCCAGTTAAACAGTTGCGCGAGGCTACATAAAATAATTTGTATACCCAACCCAAGAGCAAAGTTTGAAAATTTATTCTAAATATACAACACCCGTATAAATGCCACTGCTAAAAAATGGTTAAGTAGCTACGTGATGCTACTTAAAATAATTTTTTTACCCAACCCGAGAGCAAAGTTTGAAATTTATTCTAACTCGACAGCATCGGTTAATATACCGGTACTGGGTAAAAAACTGGTGCTCAAGAATGCCTAGGTAGCTTAACTACACCGCATAATGTGGATGACTACTAACATAGCACCAATTTTACAAAATCGTTGCTAATAAAATAAATACCGGTGCTAGTTGGTGAATTTGTGCTGCATAATTTTCAGCCCAATTAATTTGGTTTAGGGGGGGTTTAATTTTCTTATTAGCACAGTTTTGTAAACTTATGTTGTAGCTTGTATTCAATTTGATGAAAATTTGAATTTCCCGCCAACATTTTTCATGAAAATATACGAATTTCTATGCCCAGTCTATTTAGCACCATTTTTTTTGTAGAACATACCGGTGCTAATATAAATTCACATAATTTTTTTAAAGAATTACGATATTGCTCAATTGGGGGAGTGGGGGGGAGTGTTTTCCATTATCTTGGATAGTAAATTGGACTTAAAAATTATTTTATTAAAGCACCGATTGTCCCATTTTGCAAATTTGTGTCAACCAGATCGCAGCAGAGGATTTGTATTTAAATTTGAAAAAATTGCACTATTTCCCAATATTGCATTACACCTTCCTGTTACATTCAAATTAACCTCAAATTGAGTATTCTTGGGTTAATAAGGGTTTTAATAGAAAGCGATATTTTTAGGAAATGTAATAAAGCAATGGTACATGTCTTAGAATATCTTACTCTTTGTTACTTAGAAGCTAGGAAGTCTAAATGGGAAGCATTGTTTGTAAGTTTTTCCCACAATATATTAAAATATTTTTTTATATGATCATGGAATATACATCTTGGTTTCATAATGTACTGATATATCCGATCGGATTGCCATTTGGACCCACGAGTGAAGTTTTGTTTTTTGTGCTTAGCTCCCTCTAAGAGTCTTGGAATTGTCCGAACGTAAAATTGGCAATTCCATATTGAATTTGGACAATGTGTCATCACAACAAAGCAATTTGAACATGGTTGGGTAAATGGAACACCCTTGAAATTGGAAATAGAAAACATGTACAACATTTTTGGAAATTGCAGTGTTGCCAAAAAGTATTTTGTTATTATGTACAACATTTTGTTATTATGGCCTTAATTAAGGTATGTTATACATTTGAATTTTACAGTTAGATTCCCAAGATAATAATAATATATTGTCATCAAAATAACGAAGACATGTTTTCAGGAAATTCTGATAAACAGGAAAAAAACATAGTTTACAAATTTTTAAAGGAAAATCACTAATAATAACTAGCAAACATCTCTTCATTCGACATCCGTGCATCTTCTGAGCTAGTCCCCATGTCGCTATTCCCAACCCCCCGCTCTGAGAATGAACGGAATGGTCCAACTGCTTTCATTTCATCCGGGAACTGATACTCAAAAACCTTGGCCATGAGATGCACCATGACCTTTGATACCGGGATTTCGTTAGAAGACTTTTGACACCAACCCCCAATGCAGCGACTCTAGATTCCAGCGAAGGACCAACATTATCAGGAACCATTTTGAAGAAAGAATTTACGACATTGGTTGCCCGTATATGTTGAGTGGATAGTGGGAACACCAGCTCGGATGCATAATTCGAAGATGGGGCTAAAAAACCATAACAACCTTTGTTCTCAGCACCCTATCTCAATGAACGCACAATTTGTCATCCTACATTACATCGCAGTTTCTTCTTGATTGCTTACATATGAATTAGCCTCATACTGTGAACCTCTATGTCTACTGTGACTAGATCGATTCTGGAGGCCACGAAGTGGTACCATTCATTCATCTCGGGCGTGAGCTGTTTCTTTGGAATCTTTGACCAACCGGGTTTGACTAGTGAACCCCTATCGGTTCCTGGCCTACAAACCGTCCTCACGATCTCTTTCCCAGTTGCCTCGGTAACGTCCCAAACATCAGTAGTCTTGAAGTGGGACGCAAGATATTCATCCTCCTCGAACGGAACATTTGGAAACCCATACAAATAGTTAACAGATTCCGATATTAGTTGCATCATTTTACCCCTACATAACGCCTCATCCCAAATTGGAGCATACCTCAAATTAGCATATAATTCACTTACTATGCTGAGGTTAAACATTTGAGGTGTTTCACACAATTTTCCCATCCAAGTGCCGAATAGATTCTTCAAGAGGGGGGGGGGAGATGCTTATATTCCTCTTTCCGGGAAAGGTCACCTTGTTCTGTATGTTCGTTCGAGTAGCCTAGCACTCTCAGACAAGATCCTCAGCTCTTGTTGTTTAACATTGAATTGGAGCTCCGGATAGGTAGAAGATGTATTGCGGGTTCTCTTCAATGGAGTTTTGGGTGCCATATCCTACAAAGTCCACTTTAGCATTTTAACAAACACCTTATATTCATCATAAAAACCTAAACAAAACTAGTGTTGAAGAATGATGAACATCAACAAGCATGAGAACTTAGAAGGCTAGGCATCACAACAAATGTAACTAATGTGCATTAACACTATGTACATAATTGGAAGATCACTATAAGTTCCTATCAGAATGCAAAGTATAAGAACATTTAACCAATTAAAAGCTTGTAGATTGAAGATAAATATTCTTGGAGAATCATGAATAAACATACGAATGTGAGCTTACTTTATTCCATTAGAAAACTTGGGTTGATCAGCCGATAGTGCTTGTAGGGTAGAGTTCCAGTCCAAATTTGTGAATTAGAAGTGATAAAGAAAGGGAACTAAGATGTTTTAAATATACAGCAAACGTTAGCACCGGTAAAATGATGAAATACCGGTGCCTATATATAAATGAGCAGCTAACTGTGGCTGCTTTAAATCAATTATTCTGATCATGTTTCCAACCCGAGAGTAAAGTTAACAAAAATATTCTACGTACACAGCACTGGTAGAAATATCAGTGCTAAAAATTGGAAAACTGGTGCCATTGAAATTTAAAGCACCTGCCTAAGCCTACTTTAAATATTTTTTGTCTTCTTTTTCCTCACTCGAGAGAAAACCAAATTTATTTTTGTCCAAGTACACAACACCGGTGTAAATACAGTTTACTGAAATGAGCAAATCGGTGCCTAAACGTGACAAAGCAGCTGCTTGTAGCTGCTTTAAATAATATTTTTATCGTATTTTCAACCCGAGAGCTGAAGAATAAATTTTTTCTAAGTCCTCAGAACCGGTTCAAAAACTGGTGTTGATAATGAAAAATACCGGTACAAGATATGAAATGGAGCACATACTCTGTTTTCAGCACCGATTTTTTAATCTACAACCAGTGCTGAAGAATCCCTTCGCATCCTTTATCAACAAATAGTTAAATCAAAGTAGAAAATATAAATGCGCGACATTGCACTTCATACGAACTTAACCCCAATTCACAATTTAATACCAAAATATTCATTATACATAGGACATTAGCCAGTACACAAAAGTATAATGCTAAGTACGGTGATAACATGTATTATCTTTTCCTTTTCAAGAAAACATAAACTCCGCAATTTGACCGCTTTCATCAACCCCAAAATTTGGGAGGCCTTCGTCGTGCCTCTCAAAGATAGTATTTATATACCCTAATTGCGGCTATACTACTAGAAAGTAGATAGTGGCAAGTCGG